>JAJTUV010000042.1:947500-1220000 GCA_021653895.1 Mastomys natalensis | reverse complement strand
TACTTACGAGAGAGATTTTTGTCCTTCTCTGTCTGAATTGCCCCTCTTAATAGAAGACTTCTTAGGAGACAGTTTTTAAAGTTAAAGTGTTAAAAGCCAGCAACATTCCATCAGCATCATCAACCCCCGAGATGATACATTTACACAGTGTAGCTACTATTCTCCGGTCCCTTGTCCCTTGCTAATGGCTTTTGCTGTGGACCACCTGTTAAGCACTCTGGTTTAACACAATGTGACCCAAAACACCAAAATATAAAGTTCCACCAGACCAGGGCTGCTTAAACATTTTCCATTCATGACAACTTTCATGTGACTCCAGGCCTTCAGATGTCCAAATCAAACATAAACTGATAATAATTCACAAAGCAATTTCTTTGAAAGCAATTCAAAGAAACATATATTTTTTACTATTTCTTAATGATGAAAGCAAATTTATATGCTAGTAAGATGACTATACTTTTTTATTTTCACATAAAGAATTAGAGCTGGGTGGATATTTCATGCGGCCGTGCGGCCGGGCAGGGAGCATCTTAAGAGTTTTTCAGAGCTGACTGCTATCTTTATTGCATAATCATCGTCAGTGTTGAAAAGCTGCTGTGCCCAAACTCATAGTATAAGATGGCAGAAGTACGTTTAGAGTCATTTCAGAAGTTCTTATAAACTCTAGCTTCATCCCAAATCAAAATTCACTGAATAAATAAAAGAAAATGAAATGCAAGTCAGCAACTCGTACAGCACCTTTTAAAGTCAAAGCTCGTACAGAGATGGGCTCATTCGACACTTACATGCAGCAGAGTTACAAGGGCATATGAAAATCTCTTCTCGCTAATTAAACCACTAGGTTTCCATACGAGCAGACAACTCCGTTTACAGTAAATGCTTCACTCCTAACATACAATAGTCTCACATCTCCACAGGCAGCAGTGGCCACTGGGATGCCACACGCTAGCACAGGCAATGAATGCAATATGAACTGTGTGTCTTCAGCACAAGGGAGCCAGAGAGTCATGTGAAAGTTTTCCATTTACTCTCAAATAAAGAGATACTTGCAAATCCAAGTCACTATGAAAGATGTCTTGACTTGTCCTCAGGTCTCCTAATTCTGTATTACTCTTGCTGTCTCCTTCTACGTTTATCATAAAATCAAAGTACTTAGAACTTAGACCCTTGGCTTCCTATATAAAGGATTCATCCATCCTGAGTTGTAGAGACAGATCTGTGTTGTCTACATGAGATTTTTTGTTGTTTGAAAATATAGTAGATGGCATAAAAATATATGTCATTTGTACATATATCCACTCCCAATACAATGACACTAACATTCTGCTAAAATACTCTAGAACGAATTACAGCATTCTGCCTCCATCTCCACACTGTAAAAGAATCATCAACATTAGACACGTGGTAAAGTCTATAGAGGGTATACCACGTTAACTTACTATCCTAACATCCTAATAATGGAGGTAGCCGCATCCTGGACTCACTAGATCCAAAGAGTCCCCACAAGCAAAAGACGCTGTTTGGATTGTAGCCCAGACTGGGTGAGAAATAAAAACCTACAAGAAAAAACTATAAGATAGAAAAGAAATTATGAAAGGATGCCCGCCCAGGTGGGTGATGGGTGGTAGAAAAAGGATGATTGACACATAAAAAGTTTCAAAATATCACTATCAATGGCTATCCTAACCAACAATATCTAACCTAAGTAAATAACTAACTTTAAAATAATTTCCTTTATTTGAACACATATTTCATTATTAATATAAGACTTCAAAACACCAAAGGCAACAGACAAATTTTAAGTTAAGCAGGGTAGGCGGAGTAGAAAGGGACAGTTGGCAGCTGTCCCCCTCTCCTGTCATGGTGGCTTCTGCTCATGTATCACACTTCTCACAATGTCATCGGGCTAGCGTGGCCTCGGCAGAGCGTCCTCTAACATCCTGCTCTCCTCCCTGTCATCAGGTCACACTGCACTTCGGCTCCTTATCCATAGCAACCTCCCAGCCCCGCGGTGAATCCAGCTCCGTGAGCGCAGTCAGGAAAGCTGTACTGTGGATCACTGACTCCTCAAGGCCTACATGAATGCTTGGCACAGGGACTCTAGCCAACTAGAGAGAAACACAACTCCCGACCAAGACTCTGAGCTTCATTTTCTCAATGTGAGGAAACAAGTGTGTACTTAAAGCCATCATGATGAAGTGAGCTGTAACGGAAGGGAACTTAGAAAATCTTAGCATTGCACTGAATATCTCTAAGACAGAATTGTGCAGAAATCTGTGGATCCACACTGTCACATGAGATACAAACATACATTATTAAATACACTCAGCAATCATCTTAAATTTTATGTAGACTGGAATTCCCTCGGAGGTCATGATGCATGCAGTCACACTTCGGGGCTAGAGTGCAATTTGGGGAATCACCGATGTAATGGAGAATTCCTAGATCTCACTGCAAAGACCAGCTCTTAAACTGTGACTTACAACCACACATGAAGTTGGAGAACCAAAGGTCGGGGCTTTGAAAAACTGGACATCAGTAAAGAAGGCTTCTGATTGAGCAATGGTCAAAACCTAACTCAGGATTGAGTTAGCGAGGAGTCTGAGTGCTGCTCTCTGCTGCCTATGGGCCTCTTGGTAGCTGAACAAGCAATGCTGAGGTTTGAATGTGAAGCTGCCCCCACAAGCTTGAGGGCTTGAGGGTTGGAACATTCTGTCTCTGGTTGGTGGTACAATTTCAGACGGCTGTGGAGCCTTTAGGAGGTGGAGCCTGAGAGAAGTGGATGTGGGGTGGGGCTGGAGGTTTTATGGTGTGGTCCCATTTCCTGTCCTCTCTCTGCTTTGTAATTACAGATGCGACTACTTCTGCCACCAACCTTCCCTACCACAATGACTGTTTCCCTCCAACTGTAAGCCAGAAAAAAATCTTTCCCTCTGAAGTTACTTTTTATCAGGCATTTGATCACAGCAATGAGAAAAGTAACACACACACAACACGCAAACACATACACTCACATGCAGACCCTGACACATGCACACACAGACACACACTCACATACTCACACATTCACACGCAGACACTCACACATGCACACACGTGCGCGCACGCACGCATAACACACAACACACACACACACACTCAGTGTTTTTACTGTGGTACATTTTTTGCTGTTACAAAAATAATGGCAACATAATGGAACACAGACTGCTCATTTTCCACTCCTCTTCTGCACCTTGTAGATAACAAGTTAGCACATCTTTAGATTGTATTGTGTCAGAATGTTTGATTTTAAATTTTTCTGTTTGAGTTGCTGACTTGAAAATGATTTTTGGCTTGGGATAAAGACAGAATACCCACAATTTCTAAAATGGCCCTAAATATATTTCTGCCATTCTATACTAAGTATTTATGCAAAGCACTGCTCTCAGCAATGATTGTTAGAAAATTAAAATATTGATTAGCTGTGAAAAATGAAGATATCCTATATCACACAGTATGAGTCCTCAAGATTTGATTTTTATATAAAGATTTAAAAGCCTATGTCTCATTAGCATCTAAATATACTTTTGTTTTTATTAAATATAAAATTATGTTTCCCAAGCATCACACTAAAATTGTTTATAGTTTGTTATTATTGGATACATTTGATTTGTAAATCTATCTTATGTACCTGAGAATATACAAAAATGTCTCAGGAGAAAAGGGTCAAAGGACAAGAAGCCCGCAGCTCTAGAGAATATCCTAGAGGGGCTGCAGTGACGGCTCAGTAGTTATGAGTACTTATAATCTCTTTCAAAGGACATTTGTTTAATTCCTGCATTGACATCGAAGCTTACAACTATCTGAGACTCCAGTTCCAGGGATATAACACACTCACATGGACATGCACTCAGGCAAAACACCAATGCACATTAAATAAAAATAAATAAATCATTAAAATGGACAGAGAGAATAGCCTGGTAAGAATGGAACATTTAACTAGAGAGATTGTGTGTGTGTGTATATACATACATATGAATCATACATGTATAATTTTCTTATGTATACACTGTACATGACAGTGCGTTATATGGGTATACTTTCACATAAATATACGACAGGTTGAGAATGTTTTTAACTGGTAACAACAAGTCACACTTTAGAAAGTTAATTTAGAATGTAGAGTTGTTCTGAGAGGCTCAAATAATTGGCTAGCTTTGGTGTTGAGCAGTTTTCAGCTTTCCAGTGCCATGGTGGTTGTGTTATGCATCCACACTGCATATTTATGAAGATCTAAGAAATGACACTTTTACACTATTTAATAACTGGAGACTCAACCAAAGTAAAACAGTAAGACCTCTGAAATAGGTGCCTCTGTCAGTGTGAACTGTGCCATTCTTCTTGTCCTTTGTGCATGTGACATGTGGGTGGTGCCTTTGCTCTCTCAGAGGGCAGCCTTCAGCCTGCAGTCCTGGCGTGCACACGGCTTCACTGGTTCAGTTCAGAGGTGCCAGTTCACCAATGTTTTCCTAGTCTAGCCTCTCAAATGGTCTACCTGACTTTGCTGTGGATTCAAGTGAGATCTTTGGCATATGATCTAGCAGTCAGTTCACTGCAGATTCACCAAAGCAGGAGGGACTTACTGTTTGCTCACCTCATTCTCCTATCAAGTTCAGTTACAGAAGCTCAACTAGAAATTCACATAGACGCTATTGAAGCTTATCTCCTAAGCTGGTTGCCAAAAAGACCATTTCCTGGGATAATTCTGCAGAGCATTTTGTGCCATTGTGCTGGAAACACAATATTCTCCCCCTTTGTGCATAGAAACATAGCATTTGGGATGATGGCTAGAGGCTAGAGCACTCAGTATTGGGCAATAATTACACACTAGAGTGTTTTTGACTGTGGCTTGAGAGAAAAAGTGCGTAATTGTTCAACAGAACTGAAACTTGGCTGTTTGGTGTGTTGCACCACCTGACACGTCCGAGTGTTCTCTTCTGGAACAGTGAGTACACAGTGTACATGAACTGTGGAACTTATCAATGAGCCCAGCTGTTTTCCTGTATTTTCAGACATTTCACATTTGTAGAAGGCAGGAGCCATTTTTATGAAGTCTTCCAGCAAAGACAAAGAAGGGACCAACTATATAGCAGACACTGATTGTTCTTATAGAAAGCTCCAACCATCAAAATATAGATTAATCTGTACTAGTTGAGTGGTATCCTAAGTTGACCTCCATCTAACTTGACCTCCACAGCCACTGGGGAGTTGTTTTCTGTGAAGAAAACAGAAATCTAATATCACACTTGACTCAGGTTTATGTTTTTGAGGATGCAAGTAGTTGTTATGTCTACTCAAAGGCCTAGAACCTAGGGGTCAATGTGGAAGTGGGTATGCCTGGGGGAAGCAAGGTACACAGGGAGAAAGGGGGCCTGCAATGGCGATGTGAAGGCACTTCAGTGACGTGTAGGTTCTGAGCAGACCTGCACAGATAGCTGAAGTGAGGGATGGGGTACAACACTCAGTCACAATAAGCTGAAAAGTCTAGTGGTGTTGTGAGCCCAGTCTTACTTGCAAACTTGATGAATGTATGCCTTTGTCTTGGATGAAGTGTAAAAGTTTTGTTTTCACTTTCTTAGCTTTGGTGGGATACGCCTGTCATTAAGAGCTGGCTATCAAGTTGAGATTCTGAGCAGGAAGCTCCCATTGCAATGGTGCACCTAAATGAGAGACCTATTAAGATCTATCACATCCAGCAATGTGAAGCTCACACAGGACTGGCCAGGGTTATGGTGCAGCAGGAGCAGGTGAACACTGGCAAATCAAGCTGAGTTAGGAAAACTGTGACTGCAGGAGGGCACTTTGAGCTTCCTACTCTATCTAGCTACCTAATAAATGTCTCCAAATTTGTTCACACTGTTGCAGTTGGTTTAGACATTAGCCTCCATAAAACAGCTAAACTAGATTGAGAGCAGTGTTAATTTCGCTAAAAGGAAGCCAAAAGTGGCTATAGACGCCACAGGCGTTAAACTGTGCCTTCAGCAGAGGCTAGAAGTTCAGAGACTATGAAATAGGAAAACAACAATTACTAAGCAGAACACAACAGGCAGTTAAAAGGTGATGTCTCTCCACGTGTCTAGCCAGGAGACACGCCCCCTTCACATTGTACCGCCTCTGCTGTGTTTCACATGTACCGTCTCTGCTGTGTTTTCACATGTACCGCCTCTGCTGTGTTGGGACCCTGAGCGGAAATATTCCAACCCTGTGCTGCCGTGCTCCATTTTCTGAGTCTAGAGCTTCTAACACCTGCTTTCTGAGTACGCATACATATGTATTTATTACTTACTTTTAGTTTTAAACGCTTGTTCTTTCAATTTATATTTCTAGGATTTCTTTTTTTTTTTCCCTCCCTGAAGTCAAAATCACAAATCTGTTCTTAAACCCAGTGCTGACCTCGGCCAGGGTAACAATACATCAGCACAAGCCGCAGCCCTGGCCTCTGCTCAGATGTACAGGATCAGAAGCAAGCTTGCACGCTAGGCTCTCAAAAGCTCTTCTTCCTAGATGCTACTTGGTCGAAGGGATCCTTTCAAAATGCCAGAACACAGGCTAACCGGGTAGAGACCACTTTCATTGTGTATCCATGAATAATTCTGCATCTTGCACTCTTGCGAACATCTGGAAAGTGATTGCTCTCAATTTTTATTGCTGGCACAGATCTAACATTTACTTTGTAAACATTCTTGTAAGAACACAGCGACCAGGTGATACTGCCCTTGCCAGCAGAGCCAAGTGGGCACAGGAGGAAGAGACAGTGCCTCGTAACAATTACAAAGGAGTATTTTTGATCTCCTTTTCCAAAAGAATAAGAAGGTACAAATCCATTCTGAGCAGGAATGGTGCAGACTAATAAAAGCTAACATATTAAAAAAAAAAAGAATATCTATCTCTATCTATCTATCTATCTATCTATCTATCGTTTGCAAAAGTGTTAATGGATTCATAGGAAACTTGTGACTAAAAGCACTCTCAATCTATGGACAGAAAAGGGTCAATTGATTTCTCTGAAACAGATGACATGATGACGGAGTCAAGAATATATTGCTAGAAGCTTTAACTTCTGTGAACTACTTGAACCATTCCAAGAATTAGGAGAGAACAGAGGAAACCCAGAGTCCAGATTCTAACTGTGGATGAAAGCTAATGTCGCTGGTAAAGAACACTGGGCAACCAAAAGTACCCGGGGACGCTCAGGGAGGCTCAGTTCTCCTTGGAAAACACAAAGGAATGGTGGTGAAAACTTCTCGTATTTATTTAGCAGAAGACAATGCAAGACTTCCTGTAGGGAAGGCCACCATTATGGGGATGGATCAAGCTTAACAGTGAATTTTTACCTAGCATTCAGTGTGTCAAAAAAAAAAAAAAAAAGTTTCATTTTGGCTAGTCCTTGTGCTGGTGTTTGGATTAATACACTATCGTTCTTTCTTTCTTTCCTCCATGATTCTTTCCAACCACAATGGAATTCTATATTTTAGCCCCAGCCTCATAAAATGAAAATTAAAACTCTAAATAAAGAGCAACTTCAGCAATTTATAGAATCTATAAAAGATGTTCAGAGGTGTCCTGGTGCAAGCTCTGCACTTGAACTTCTGCCAGCTCAGTCTGTTTTAGATACATCCATGGGGCGAACTCTCTCGGAGGACTGTGAACACCGCGCACAGACATAAATGGAGACGACAAGATCAGGTGGTAGTGTGAGGCAGGAAGGCCATGTGACTGCAGTTATCCAGCACGACCCCTCTGACTACAAGCCATTTGGTCTAAGAGAGGAAGGTCAAAAAAGATGACACCATTGTTCAAAGAGCAGGAGAGAGAAAGGCCAGGGTGGCATAGGTAAGAACTGAGAGAACTACTGGGCACTGGTGGTAGACGCCTTGCTGGCAAAAGTGTCTGTACTTCATGTTATGTTTGAAAGAAAAATATGGGAGATGGATTGAACAAGATCTATCTGGCTGCCTTTTGTAAAATAAATTGGCAGCAGAGAGACTGGTGGAAAAAATAAGAATTCCATTTTACACACATAAGCTGTATGGAAAAGTTCATGTATACACATACACACACATACATATACACACAAATACATGCACGGACACACACACGGACATATACATATACATACACACACACACACAAACCTGAATGTATATATACACACACATACAAATATACATACACACACACATAAACATACAAACACACATACAAATATACATACATACACAACACACACACACACAAACATACACACACACACACAAATACATCTAAAACAAACACAAAGGAAAATTTAGGAAAAGTCACATTTCATAAAGTATGTTTTAGATATCTAGAAACATGTTACTTATTTTGCAGTATTCAAATTTCTATACCTAAGTTTTCATATATGATATTAATACATAGAAGGAATTGAGAAAATGTATGTCTGATAAAATGTTCTCCCAAAGAGTGGTGTGCCTGCTCCAGGGCCCAGAGGAGCTGCAAAAGGAACAGGTTGAGCGTCCCGATCAGCTCATCACTGCGGCTTCAAACCATCCTCGCTTCTCCTGCGGTCAGTCAGTCAGCAGGACAGCAGAATGGAACATCACTCCGGACAGCAGGCAATACCGAAGGCAGTAAGCCATACTGTCCACGTTTAAAATTTCAACATATTTCCACAATGTGGCCCACGAGAAAAGGGAAATTCTACTCAATGGAAAGTATACTTCTCTCTTAAAGTTGCTGTCAAATAGTAAGTAAAATGACTTACCAGACACACTTGAAATTTTGTTCAAAGTCCTTTATATTTTCTCATCTAAACTGGTTCCAAAAGGAACTGGCAGAGCATCCTATATGCTGTGATTGATACTCTTCTGGAAAGAACATGCTAAGTAATGCAAACTCCAGGCTCACAGGGATGGGAAGAGCAAAACAGCTCAGACAGAGCTCTAGATCCATGAAAGTAAGACTGCAAAAGCTATTCCAGAAGGGTCATGTAGTCTGATGCCCTGGCTGCTCCTCACCTCCATGGAGATGCTTACAGCATCCTAAGCACTGAGCATATAATCAGAATGGGGTACGGGAGCCAGGCTGCAGGGCCTCAGGCTTGGCTTACTTCTGCCTTCTCTTTTCTCATGTGCAGACAGCCATGGCATCTGCCATCCTGACATTATCAGTCATGATGGTAAATGCAAAATCTAGCTGAGTTCTTAAGTCCGACAGAAAGGTTTTCCTTTAGTAAAACCTTGATGATATAGAAGCACTGATGGCGCCCGGACAGAGATGTGCAAGGTATGTGCGTCCACACATGCATGTCCATGCATATGGACACAGATCCATGCATAAACACAAACATATCCCACCAAATTTCACAGAATTCAATAATTCTGGAAGAAGAGGGTGTAATGTGTATCAAATACTATCTCACATAGTTTAAAAGTTTCTGTTGTTCCAAGTTAGGCAAAGTACCTGCCCAAAGGTGAAAAATAAAAGTCCATGAAATTCAAGCTTGTTGTAATAAGCAGTAATTAGTAAAATCTCAAGAAGACACTGAGACTTGAATGTGTTGCCCACATGACATTTAAAACATGCAGGGTTGATAATGCTCTTTCAAGCTTACGCCCAACAAACTCTATGAAACTGTCAGTTCTCAAGAAGACAACACTGGGACTCATTCCTAATGTCACCAAGCCCAGCCACTGCAGGTCTCCTTAAGGTGTTAAATATTTAAGAAATATTAGATTTACAATGTGCTTAAAAAAAAAAAACTTGAATGAGACTCCTGCTAGATAAAAACTGACTTGTTTCCCCTTCAAAGAAAATGTGCATCCCACGTTGGGAAGATTTGTCATTTCTTGAGAAATGGCATTATTTACATCTGCTACTGCATCATTTACTATGCTCTCTGGTTGACAAGAGGTGAGTGGCTTTCCCAGGCTACCTCCTTCCACATGAGACCCTGTCTTTCCCTAGGCCTGAGAGCAATGGAGCCAGCTGGTCATGGACTGAACCAGGGGACAAACTAGACCATCTCTTTTTTACTTCTCTCTGGTAATTTGTCACAGTGACAAAAGCTGACCACAAAATCACACAAAGGAAATGTGTTCCAGAATTCAATCTGAGAACTCGACTCCAGGCTCACCTATGCCCGTCTTTTCATTAGAGTACTCGCCTCCCTCCAGAAAGGAGGCAGCACCTGGCCTGTGTTACTAGAAATACACCCATATGCTGCCCCACACCTTACCCTTCAAACTCTATGGTAAGTCCTGAGAAAGCTGAAATTGTCAATCAGACTTCAACAGAACATGAGGATAAGATCCCATTTTGGTTCCACTTTTAAAACAGCGATGCTGGAGGTCCCCTGGGATGGGCTGAAACAGCCTCCGAAAGGATAGCCAGAGACCAACCATCAGAACAGATGACTTAGCTGATAAGGCCCAGTTTTTGAGATGAGAAAATTTCCCTGGGCTTTCTAGGTGGGCCCTAAATAAAACCACATGCATTATTACAAGAGGGAGCCGAGGGAGATTCCACATACAGGAGAGAAAGCTGCACTAAGACAGAGTGGAGATCAGGAGATGCTAGCGATACGTGCATAGCAAAGGAATGCTAGCATTCAGCTATGGCAGAAAAGGTAAGTGGACATTTTCTTCCAGTGAGCCTCTGGAGGGAGCCTGGCCCTACAAGCTGTCTGGCGTAAGTCTACTGACACACATCTAGGACCTCAGACTCTAAAAGTGGAATCCACAAGCTCTCAGCAGGAGGAATCAATGACGGTTTCCTGGGGCTCTACCAGCAGTTTTGTGGTAATTTGTTAGTCACAGGAAACTAGCAACACACCCATTTGTGATCTATTGCACTTCATGGATGGCAGTCAGTGGACCCTAACAAGAGGCAGCAGTGAAAAGGGAGTCCAGGAAAAACTATGGCGCTCAGCTCTGCTAGGACTAGGCCGGAGTTTCCCCATGGAATTTAGATTTGCTATTTAATTTTGAGCATCAGAAATTTTTGAGCATCAGATGCTCAAAATTAAATAGCAAATCTAAGTTCCATTCAGGTAGGGACTTTCTAACTCAAAGGGGACAGTTTTGCCTTGAGCATGAGACCTTGGCAGTCAGAGGTTAAAATCTAACAACACTTGGCACACACGTAATTCTTCTCAGAGTTGAAAACGCCATTTCAAGTCAGATGGCAGTCTGCAAATCTGAGTGACCATCCTATGAAGTGATAAGTGATACTGTGCATTATACTTAAGGAAGACATACTGCAGACAAACAAAGTGACCCGTACATCACACTTAAGTGAAACATACTGAGCAGGACGAAACAACCTAATCACTGAATAACTCAGGCACCAACAGTCCCATTTTCACTTAAGTAACTTAATTTTCTCAACAGAGTATCAAAAGAGATTCTGATCTCTTACAAGGCTCTTTGGAGCAATACTGCACCAAAGAAAAATCTCCCAAAGGACTACATATTAATTTTTTAAATGTGCTTGGCAAAGCACTCAAATAGTTTTGAGGAACTTGGTGAACCTAAAATATGGCCGTCCCCAGCCCCCACTCCTGGTCTAAGAATCTTGCTGCTTCATCTCATTTGTCTTTTCAAGTAGTGTGGACGAGGTGAATGGAAGTTCACCATGTGAATTAGCTCATAAACGCTCTTATGAAAGGTTTGTTCTCGAAATCATGGCAGATCTGGTTCCTGTGCAGTTTTTACATGTCCCTTTCACGGGGTGGCTCTGGCAACAGAGGGTTCGCAAAAGTACTACACAAAACTCCCTTTATTCCACATAAAGGTAACCAGAGAGTGAATTGTTTGTCAGCGGACTTAAGATAATCTTCCAAACTAATGAGGATTGCTTTTAAGAAGGGCAACAACCCAGGATAAAGCAGACGTGGCCACTTCCTTTCTTAAGTCCAATTTTCAACTTCAAACCAAAAATTAGAAAACTTCTAACTCTAGATTTTAAACACATCAGAACTCTAAAGCGTGATGTAAGCAACACTGGATTACCATTCTTAATGCACAGCTCTTCTTTTAAATTTTACTAAAGAGTTATTTTTGTTTGATTTGGACAGGGTCTCAGCAGTCCAGACAGGCTCATAACTCACCAAATATCTAATGTTAAACTTGTTATCTTCCTGTGTCTGCCCCCTAGGAGCTGTGCCTATAGACATACACTAGCATGCTAAGTTTGTGCGGGGGCTCAGGCCTGGAGTTTCATGTGTGCTAGGTAATCACAGGTCACTTGGATGGTATCTCCAGCCCCAAGAACGGATTTGGAATTTGACTGTGAAATCAGGGTAAGCTGGAACACAAAACAGTCAGGAAAAGCCCAAGAGAGAAAAGTGGTTTTCTTCACATGGAGGACTACTTACATAGATCTTCTGATAAAGGGTTCTTGGGTTAGAACAGTTCAAGGGTCTTAGGCTATCTTCCTGGCCTAGCCTGGCCTTCTGTGGGAAGAAGGAACACACAGCACAGGACTACAAAACCCCTTTCTAATCCAAATCACCTTTCTCCATACTGTAATCTTCCTGGCCACTCCTACTTTTAGAACTGTCTCTGATTTCAGCCGCCACTGCTCTAAGGCCCCCTTCTCTCCCTCCTCCTGAGACACCCACTCTTCTTTGTGCTTAGGGCAATCCATCCCCACCACCACTAGAACAGGATTACTTCTGCTCTCTTCCAACAAGCAGTCCAAGATGGAAAGACCCTTTCTTCTGATGCAGCTACAGAGAAGCAAGTGAGACCACTCAGTGATGTACTTGCTTTGGACTTTACCAGAGCTTGAGTTAAATCACTGGGACACATGTCACAAACACACACAAATAGAGTTAGCAGCACACACTTGAAATGCCAGCCCTCGGGGGCCAGAGACAGGCAGATCCCCGGAGTCTGCCTAACCAAATCCATGAGATCCAGGCCAGTAGGAGAGCCTGTCGAAGCAACTCAGAACAAACACAACACAAAATAACAAAAAAAAAAATCAAAGTGGACAGGTGGATGACACGGTACCCCAGGCTGTGCTCTGTCCTTTGCCAGCATATATGTATGTATGTATGTATGTATGTATGTATGTCCTGTGTGTGGGCACATGCACATGCAGACACACACACGTGCGCACACACACACACACACACACATGCACACACACACACACACAGAGTTACTATTTAGAAGGGTGTGGGGGGAAAAAAGGAGTGTTTCTAAATCCAAGTTCCACACCAGAGAAAAAACTGGAGCGTCCAGAGTCCACTACTGAGCATCAGTACTCATTACTGTGTAAAACTCGCACACTAAGGGAGTACTGCTGTTATTTTCCAGGGACCTTTTCTAGTTTACACCTTGTGTTATCTATGCCTCTGAACTTTAAGGCCTTACAAGAGTACCAAAAACTGAAGCAAAGTAACACAGCATGCTTGCACTGTGTGTCTGGCTGGAGAGCTTCCCCTTCAGATCAGAGTGGTCTGATCACAGCAGATGTGCAATAAGGGCACAGCTGCTGGAATCACTGCAGTTGCTGCACTGTGACAGGGCACACCCTGCCTTCTCAGTGGGCCCAGCACACTACTCAGTGGAAGGAGGAGATACAGTAAGAGCAACAATGCTGACCTGGTAGTAGGAAATCTGCCGGAATGCTAAGATTCCTGCAGATAGTGATAAAAATGGCTCCTGAGTCTACAGTGCCATGAGGTCTGCAGCCTCCGTGATATGGCACCCAACTGCGCATGTGGTACATCCAGGCAGGTGTGACTGCAGATGGCCACAGTATGTGGTGCCCACGGTAAAGGTCTTTGAGAGCTAACTATCTAGTTAGCTGACTGCCCTAGAGCATCTCAGATGCCATAGCCATTCGCTCTACTGCACCAGGGGGAAAGCGAGACGGTGTCTCCTGAGGTTATGACCAGTTAAACCTCCGTCCAGTGAAGTCATCTAGAATGTTCAACAGGCTGAGTGTGTTCAAACAGAGCCAGACTGGCCTGTCCTAAGTCACTCCTCAGGCCCACAGACAAGCCAGAGTCAGGGAGCAGGAGAACAGGAGGAGCACAGCTGGAGTGTTCCCCTCAGACTCTGTGGGAGCACCTCTGAATGTCCTCCCTCACTTGTCCTGACCATCACTATCATCGCTTTGACCCAGACAGCAGGAGGCCTGGCTCCCTGGCTCCCTGATAAGAAGCAATTCTCAGAGGCAGAAAAATGTCATGGTCTTTTCTCTGTGACACTTAAATTTTCAAAGCCCTTGGTGAGCATCCGTGAGCACACAGAGAAGTAGGGGGGCCTCTGAGCTACTGCTCTCACACCCATTTTATACATCTGAGAAGAACAGGAACCTCGGAGATGTTAGTCTTCATGCCCAAGGGTACTTGGCTCACACGCAGCACTGATGGGGCTGGGAGGTACTCTACATCCATGGAAGAGCAGCAGCAGCTGATTTCACTTCTAAGCGTAGTGCGTTGCTGCGGCTGCCGACCTCTAACCCAGTTAAACTTAGAATTTACTTTAGCAGAATGAATGTTTCAATCAATCAAACTGAATGTTATACATATCCCAGAAGCACGCCATAGCACTGCATCTACATGCTGTTTAAAGGGCTCTTGGGAATGGCACACACTTTGCCAAAAAGGTTATAACATCATCTAAATGTTGCTCTGGTTAGTGCCCAAGAAAGTCAAAAGGCAGAGAAAATAACATAGGTCTGCAAAGCTAAGTACTACGTGCAGGGAAAGCTCTCTGCCCTCAAACTTGTATGAACACTGGCTTCCAGAGGGGGGAAAAATCAGTATTTTTGCATGTTTCTTGTGTTTAGATTAAAAACTGTCAAACTTCCAGGCATGATCTAAGAGGTTAAGCCTGTGAGCCTAACATGTCAAAAGCATCAGCAACTTGCCTGTTAAGAGTCAGGTGGGTAGCATCTTTAAAATTTACACACTGTAACAAAAATACAGGGAGGAGAGAAGGCTAAAAATGCAAGGGATGTGACACAGTGTGACAAGGACAGCACACTGGTGACTGAGAGCTGAGTTACCAAGAGTGTCTTTGTAGCAGTGAAGCTAATACCCTATAAGGGGTGGGGGATGGGCATCCTATGGCCTTCAAAGTTCTTCTTAGTCTGATTCCTCTGTTCTTGAACCTCAGAGAAGAATGGCCAGTCAGAAAACTCACAACTATGAATGTCCTTCTGTCCCTCAATCTTCTTTCCCTTCCTACGAAGACCAGGTCCTAAGTCAGCTTGTCCCTCATCAGAGCATCTCTGAGGCCGCCCAGGCTGAGGGGCTGGAGCTGGCAACCAAGGCTACATAGAAGTGGTGGTGTTAATTGCCTGGTTTCCTGCCAAGGAAGATGCTTTTCCCATTCTGATCCAGGGATCCGCATTGTCCTTTGGAAACCTAAAAGCTGCTTGGGCTTGCTCAGACTATTTGCACCTTCCAGACTGTACTTGGCAGACCCAATGGGTGGATTCCAGGAACCTGAGCTCACTTAATGGTTTTTATTTTTTCATGTTTCCTTGATATCTTTGCCCTGTCAGGATTTACAGGCAGGAGGTAGAAGGCAAGCAAACACCAGGAAGGCATCAACAACAGAGGTGCTCATGGTTTAACCTGAAGATCTACAGGACCAATGCAGAGGGCAGTATATACCCCTCAAGCCCTGATCCTGCATTCTGTCTCCAACCTCCCAGTGCCCTGGCTGGGCATGCCTCCAAGGGTGTGTGGTCAAAAGACAGGAAAGCTTGTGAGGAAGGAAGAAATGAGCCACCCGTGAGGTGGGCAAGCTCTGTCAACCTTACCACTTCACACAAAAGGAGCCAGCATTATCTCTAACAGTGGGCCAAGCAGAGGACATTCCAGAATTTACTAACATCAGTCAAGTCACTCAAAACAAAGGCTACCAAGGGTAGGACAGTCAGGGCTACATAATAAAAAGACCTTAAATCCAAAAAAAAAAAAAGTTATCTAAAAGAAAGAATGAGAGTACTGATAAGAACCACCGTAACACCATCCTTGCAGATTTAATGGAGTGTCACTCAGTGTGTGTGATAATCTCTCAACCCTAGTATGTTTTGAAAGAGCACAAGTTAACACATGAGAAGCCATGGCTCCCTCTGGTTAGGGATGGGGAAAGCTGCTGGTATCAGCTGCACAAATCAAAGAGTTTTGCCACACAAGCGATAACACACTTAGTACCTTCTCCACTTTCCTCTCATTACCTGCCTCCCACTCATCTGTCGTCATGATTAATGGGTCTGTTCTGAACTGAATTCCTAAAAATAGGAGTATTTATTTTTATGTATAGGTACCATACACATGCAGTGCCCACGGGGCTAGAAGGCGCTGTTAGCTACCTTACAGCTGGACTGTGAGATGCCATGTGAGTGCTGGGAACAGAGGCCGGATCTCCAGCAGGAGTAGCAAGGGCTCTTACCCACTGAGCCATCTTCCCAGTTCCTCTACCGTTTGTGTGTGTGTGTGTGTGTGTGTTGTGTGTGTGTGTGGAGTATGCATGTGTGCTTTGTTTTGTTTCATTTTTGTTTTTTAAAGACAAGGAATCCTTATATAGTTGAGGTCGGCCTTGAATGGGCAATCCTCCTGCCTCAATCTTACAGCGTTGGGATCAGAAACACGTTCCAATATACTTGGCAGATATTTTTATGTTATTAATATCAGGTCCTCATCAATGCTTTAGTTTACTTTCCTTTTTCTTTGAGATGTATTTCCTTTCGTTCGTGGGGTTTCATCTACACACATATCTGTATATCACATGCATGCAGTGTCCCTGCAGGCTAGAAGAAGGAGTTGAGCCCTCTGGGAACTGGAGTTACAGATGGTTATGAGCCATCATGTGGACGATGGGGGTCAAGCCTGGATTCTCTTAAGGAGCAGTCAGTGCTCTTAACCTCTGAGCTATCTTTTCAGCCCAGAGCTTTTATTTTTATTTATTTTATTTTGTTTTTAAGTCTTAATTTATATAATCCTTCCTAGATCCATTCCAGAAGATCCCTTTACTTTGGAAGGACAACTCTGGCTGAGAACTGAATCCCACTGAAAAACAGCTTAATATCTGAATACGTCAATCCTGCTTTGGCTTCTGCTAGGATAGAATGGAAAGAATTAGGATTACTCTCACTGAGGAGTGAGGCTGACTTCAGCCTCTGGGTGAGTAGTCATAACGGTGCCCTCAGAGCAGGCTCAAGACTCTTGCTCTCACACAACAGTCTGCATGTAAAAACAAAAGTTTAACACTCTTATTCTAGAAGACCTGTAGTCAACATCCAAGCAGCAATCTAAAATCAAATGCTGGGAAAGAGGAGAAAAGGGGAGAGCAACGTGACTGTGTGCTTTGTTTTTCCTAACTACCTGTTACTTAATACCTTGAGGAGAGAGGCTTCACACTAACGTATCTGCCACCTATACCCTGACGACAGAGGCTTCACAAAGAAGAGGGGATTTCTGAACTGTTTCTGGAAGAACTGAGTTGGAATTTACTAGACAGAGGAATTGGAAAAACAGTGCAGGAGAGAATCCGAAGCACATCAATGGAACAGAATAAACCGAAAGGTGTCTGGTGGGACCTCTGACTGACTACACACAGCAGGGGATTGGTGGGACCTCTGACTGACTACACACAGCAGGGGATTGGTGGGACCTCTGACTGACTACACACAGCAGGGGATTGGTGGGACCTCTGACTGACTACACACAGCAGGGGATTGGTGGGACCTCTGACTGACTACACACAGCAGGGGATTGGTGGGACCTCTGACTGACTACACACAGCAGGGGATTGGTGGGACCTCTGACTGACTACACACAGCAGGGGATTGGTGGGACCTCTGACTGACTACACACAGCAGGGGATAGGTGGGACCTCTGACTGACTACACACAGCAGGGGACTGGTGGGACCTCTGACTGACTACACACAGCAGGGGACTGGTGGGACCTCTGACTGACTACACACAGCAGGGGACTGGTGGGACCTCTGACTGACTACACACAGCAGGGGACTGGTGGGACCTCTGACTGACTACACACAGCAGGGGATTGGTGGGACCTCTGACTTACTACACACAGCAGGGGATTGCACTGCAGACAACGAGGGCTCCTCTGAGGTTGAGGAGGAAATCATGCTCAGATATGATTTAGCTATAGCTATAACCTGGAGAACAGGATAACCATTGTGATGGTTACATATGCTCAGCCCAGGGAGTAGTACTATTAGAGTAGGTGTGTCACTGTGGCTGTGGGCTATGAGACCTTCACCCTAGCTGCCGGAAGCCAGTCTTCCACTAGCAGTCTTCAGATGAAGATGTAGAACCTCAGCTCTGCGTGTACCATGCCTGCCTGGATGCTGCCATGCTCCCACCTTGATGATAATGAACTGAACCTCTGAACCTGTAAGCCAACCCCAATTACATGTTGTCCTTATACGACTTGCCATGGTCATGGTGTCTGTGGGAAAAGAAACAGATACAGGTGCTACTGAACCCTTGGTGAAGGGTCTGTCTCTAGCAGTCTATCACATTACAAGAGTTGCCTTCTGCCTTCAGTAAGTATTATCCCCAATATATTTTGGAGCGGTTGGATCATGAAGCCAGAACCACTGATTTGAAATGAGGTGGAGGCATTTCTGATTCAAGGCCCTATTTGTGCTTTTGAAACAGTTAACAGAGAACCAGGACTTCAAAAGAATTGGCTATCATATGCAAGTAATTTAGTCATCCAGAACGTTCTTATTTGTGTAACCTAAAACGTTCCTATTCCAGTTTTAGTAACTATCTGATGACATCACACTGAGAAAAAAATGTAGCTCTGCTCCTGCTCAAGTTTGCTATATCAGTGTGCCAGTAATAATTCCTGTTATGTTGTGTTTACAAGAATAAAAATGGCAGAAACAGGTTTGCAACCTTAAAAAAAAAAAAAAAAGAATTAGCTATGAACTGCCATGTGTCTTTATGACCTGCCAGTCTGTAGTCTTTAAGGGGCAGTTTCAACTGCACAAACTGAAAGTCTGCCCTCTCCCTGTGGCCCTGCTCCAGTTCTAAGGCTGCACTTCGGTGTAAGGCATGCTTGGGCATACACTCTACCACCGAATTACACCCTAGTCTCTACTCATCCCTTTCAAAACCACTTGTTTACTGTAAGCAGCAAAGAAGTAAATGACTAAAGCTGACTCCCTGAAATTTGAGAAACTATGAAGTAATGATATTGGTCTTCTCTGAAAATGTAGACAACACACCAGAAGCAGGATATAAAAAGATACCACAACCTATGTGCTGGGATTAAGGATACATCCTTGTCTTGAACAAATAACATATATAAACCATAATAGAGTTATCTGCAGTTTAATATTATTAATTAGGGCATTCTGAGATCTTAAGAGTAATTGAAAGCACCCATGACGAGGTAGCAACCAAGACACCTCACCAGTCCCTATCTGATTTCTATTTCATGGTTAAGCCATGTACAGAGAAGAACTGGCTAACAATGAAGGTGTGAGCCAAAGGCAAGAAAGACTAAACATAGCGAGCATTGGAGCTCATCCACTCATCCACCCCTTTTCCTTGGGAATGTTGGGTTTGTCAGATTCAGAGCAAATGGGAGCTTGCCATGCCCTTAACAAAGTAAGTGCTTTCTATACAACAGACAAGACCTTATGCTTCCCAAAAATTCCACTTGCATCCTCTCAGATGAGGTAAAAATATATGAAAATACTTGAAGAGCAGGCATGTCCATGATATTTAATGTAGATGCTAGCACAGGGTCAGCTCTTTCATAAATGTACTAATACTAAAATAGAGAGCGGAGAGCACACTTAGGTCATGAATTGTGAAATAACCAAACTATATAGAGGATAACTGTTTGCTTTGCCAAAGCACACTGGCAATTGCATTAAGTTTTGAGCTAAGTTCGGCAGGGCTCCACCCACTCCACCCTCGTGGGTTATCTTTCCTATGATCTTTCACTTGCATTTATTTATTTGCTTTTCTCCTAAGCACTTACATCGATTTTCTAAGTAAGCAACATGAATACTCCTTTTTCATATTTGGGTAAAAATACTCCTGTAAATAATCTATGCCTAATTGTGTGTGTGTGTGTGTGTGTGTGGTGTATGGTCTTCTATGCTCAATTCTGTCTACTATAGAACACAGTCTCCTTCTGCTACCTGTGGATCAAAATGTAGAATTCTCAGCTCGTCCAGCACCATGCCTGTCTGGATGCTGGCATGCTCCTGCCTTGATGATAGTGGACTGAACCTCTGAACTTGTAAGCCAGCCCTGACTAACTGTTGTCCTTATAAGAGTTGTCTTGGTCATGGTGTCTCTTCAGAGCAATGAAGCTGTGACTAACACAGCTTTAGAGGATTCAAATACGTCTTGAGCAACACAGGAAGACCCGTACCTCGAGAAAAAAAAAAAAATTCCATACACCAGACCCAGCACCTTCATTTGAGAGCTGTTTAAAAGACTCTCAGCTCTGGTTCTCTTTCACACACTATCTTCTTTGTTTAATAATTGTCAGAATACAACGACTGCATGAAATAGGGAAGAAAAGGAAGACGAATAAGGACAAAATCAAAAAAAATCCACAATATCCCAACAAGGTACTCTCTCCCCGCTGCCTTTCCTTAAGCTACAGCTTACTAATTGCAAATGGCCTACCAAGAAAGAACACCTACCAGAATTTCTTGTCAAATGCCAATCTTCCATAGACATGCAATGGTACATAACTTCTACCTTCTACAGTCACAAATGTTGTCACAGCTAGAGTCACTATGTTATGAACCATAGCAAGGAAGGGTTGGGGCTGGAGATGGCTTAGTACAGTGGTTCTCAACCTAGGGGGTCAAATGACCCTTGCATAGGGGTTGCCTAAGACCAATGGAACTCCCAGATACTTATTATTCATAGTAATAGCAAAATTACAGTTATGAGTTGATAATGAAAATAATTTTATGGCTGGGTCATCATGATATGAGGAATTGAATTAAAGTGTGGCAGCCTTCCCTGGCTTAGCGGATACAGTGCCTGCCTGCTGCAAGCATGAGGATAGGAATTTGAATACAAGTGCCTACATGAAAAGTCAGGCATGGACACACACACACACACACACGCACACACACACACACAATACACATGCACTCACAAACACATGCACACATGAAGACAAACATGCAGACACAGACACACACAGACACACACATGCACACGTGCATGTGCGCAGATGCACAAACCCAACTTCATGCTGTGGTGAATGGGGACAAGAGGATCACTGGGGTTTCCTGGCTGCTAACCTAGCTCCAGGTTTAGGGAAAGGCCCTCTCTGAAAGGAGTGAGGTAGAGAGACAGCAAGCCGAACACTCAGTATCCTCCTTTGGCCTCTGTATGCACTTACAGAAGTAAGCTGCCACACATACATTCACACACACACAGACACACAGTCACACACACAGAGGACTGGGTGCTTTACAGTTAGTTATCTGTGTCTCACATTTGTACTTTACTTTTCAGTATTTATTTAGATTTATAAATTCATACAGTTGTTAAAACATTATCTGCTTTCTAAATGTCTACATGTTTTTCATCCATATATTTGCTTGTCTATAAAAGTCTGTAGTCTTTAGCCTTTTATATGTGGACAGAAAAAGACTATTTTTTTTCTCCTTTTGCAACAAAAATAATTACCTGTAAATTTCACCTAAAAATGTAATTAAACATAAGCATGCCGTCCCCTAACCCTGCCTATCGATCTCCACAAGATTAACCTACACAGCTCATGTGCTCTTCTTAGCTTTGTCTCTGTTCTCGGTGAGCCTGACTCTCCACCTCATTTTGGTCTGTGAAAGACTGGCTCAGTGGGGATGCCAAAGGACATTCAGGGACAGACACCCTTACCGGAATCTGAACAAGAACATATTCCTGCCATGCATGACCAAATCTGCTACAATATCAAATAACTGCAGCTATTAGCATGAGGAGTAATTACTTGGGATTGTAATTAGCTCATGCTTGCTAGAAAAAGATTCAATTTGATTTCTTCCGTATCTCTCAATGAAGCATGTGACAGCAGAAGCAGGCCAAAGTGAAAACAATTTCCAATACTGTCTCTGAGATGAAGTTGATAGTTATATGGCAGTGTGATTAAAAAAAAAAAAATCACACAAATTAAAAAAATAATCGCTATAGTAGTCTTTCCTTACTAAGAAAGCAATAAGGTCAACCCACCTGTCCCCAGAAAAGAAGCCCCCCCCTGAAATAAAGCACTCCTGTGCCCTCCAGATGCCAGTGTCTATGGCAGTACCTTGCAAGTCAGAATCACTGGATTTTGGGCTGCTCCTTGCTCTTCGCTCTGTCTTTTTGATCCCAGGTCCACCTCCGCTGCCACCTCCCCCGCCTCCAGCGCTCCCTCCACTGTGGCCCTTCCCACAGCCATTGTACACTGTCGCACAGCTGTTCTTGTAGATGGTGGAAGGTGGGCTGTTGAGGCGGTTCTGGCGGTCGATCTGACGGTCCTTCAGTTTCTTGTGTGGTGGCTTGCTGTACTGGTCTTCTCGGGTGATGTAACTGGACATTCCATACAGAGGGATAATTTCTGGAATGAATATGTGCAACAATACAAGCTTAGTCTACATCTGCCACAGCGAGTAGTTACAAGATCACATAACCTGACCCCTGGCAGAAGCAATGCAAAGTATTACTACATACATTACAAAATATACTTTAAACAATGCTGGATACATTATCAGTTTACAGTATTTGTATTCCTTTCCAACTCTTCAAGGAATCATCAGTTATTACAAACAGTACAGTGCATTTAGAATTTAAAAGACAAGGTTATCCAAAGCCTTCATGGGCTGGAAAATTTATAGGTAAATCTGACCTGAACAAGAACATATTCCTGCCATGCATGACCAAATCTGCTACAATATCAAATAACTGCAGCTATGTCTTTCTCAGTGTCTTTAATAGATGTAATACATATAAGAGAACAAATAAAATACCCCTTTGTGTGTGAATACATAGACTCAAGACATTTAAAAGTATCACTATTCTTGGAGATGCAACAATGTTTCTATTGGAATGTACAGAGTTAACCATGATCTAAGAAGTTATTTGATGCATGAGAAAGCAGCAACAACTGGAGAAAATGATTAAAGAGAATAAAATGACCAATTGTTGTTAAGAAGAACTAGACATAAACAGAGGGGGACAGATGTGTGAAGAAGAATCTTCAGCTAAGCTAACAGCTGCCATTCCAAACTTCTCGTCTGGAGAGATGGGTGGAAGACAAAAGTAAGTGTCCCTGCTACACCCGGACACTTCTAACTAGAAAAGACACCGACAGGAACCTGTGATATTCTTATGGTCTTAGGGGAGAAATTCAATTGTTTTTAAATTTTATTTTATGTGCATGAGTATTTTGCCAGTATACATGTTTGAACACCACATGTGTGCCCACAGAGGCCAAAAGAATGTCAGATTCCTGGGAACTGGAAGTAGAGACAATTGCTACATCACTATGTGGTTGCTGGGAATGAAATATAGGACATCCAGAAGAGCAGCCAGTGCTCTTAACTGCTGAGTCAGCTCTCTACTCCCCTTCTCAATTTGTTAAAAGTAAAAAACCTTACTTTTATGTGTGTGCCACATGTGTACAGGTGCCATGGAAGTCAGAAGACAATGTTGAAATCCCTAGAACTGGACCCCAATGAGGGAACTGGGAACCAAATTCTGGTCTTCTGCAAGAGCAAGAAGTGCTCTTAATCATGGAGCCTCCTCCCCAGCCCCAAGAAGTTTTAAATTTGATTTTTAAATATTATACTTAGGCATCAATAGAAAATGCTAACATAAAATATCCAAATATCTTTCAGGAATAGGACTTCTCAAATATTCAGTGACCATATATATTTTATGTTACTTGTGAGCATAACAAGAGGGGACTAACCATAATTTCTGCAGATGATCAACCAAAAGCAAGACAGTGCTGAGCAGGAAAGTACAGGACACTATAAAATTTAACAATATTCCCACTGCTCAAAGGTAAAACTGCACTATGTCCTTTGTGTCTACACAACTTGCTTACATCCTTACAGGAGAGCCAGCATGGACTACGGAATGTGAGAAAAGAAGCACAGCCATATTCAGAAAGGATGTGTTTAAATTAGCTATATTAACTATGTCAGGCGGCTAGTCAATGCTCTAAACGGCACAAGGCATTACCCGTGAGAGGTACAGTGGTCACCATGGACATTACTATAAGAACCACTTAAGGCACGATGAGAGTTTTCCAAACTTTCAGGGTTCTAGGAGTTAATGTTTAATTGATTTTGGTATATACCTTGAGAAATCAGGAGAGGAAACCCTCCAGAATATGGAATCTCCATCGGAATATGAAGATTTTGTTTAATTACAATCTTTACTTTGAAGTTAAAAATGGCACTTTCATTATTTCTATGTTACCGGATCAATGTTATTTTACTAAATTAGATAAAAGAACATTATGAAGAGTGAGCAGTGCTTATTTAATTCTAACTACTGTTTGAATGGTAATTTTACCTTGCCTAAGACTATAACGGCCATCACTTATACAACAGTAACTTGTAGGCAGCCTAGAGAACAGCTGTTAACTTAGGCACATCAGAGAGCACCATCAGACTGCGAACCAGAAGCTCAAACTGAAGGATGTCAGGGCAGTCCTGGCCAACCAGTCCTCTGACAATCTCTCCAGTATTTAATATGGATTGTGATGAAGCACTAAATACATCTTCACAAATTAATTAACTAAGTGGGGTACATGCCCATGATCTCAACACTTGGCAGGCTGAGGCAGGAGATTTCTATGAGTTTGAGATGAATGTGGGCTCCAGAGTGAGACCATATCTAAAAAAAAAAAAACCAAGTCAGTTAACAAATGTTTTTTCTAATGTCTTCATACCATGCTCAATTCTTTGGCTTATGTCACTAAGAAACAACAACAACTGACTGGCGTGGCTGGTGATATTTGTCTCATGTTTTGCTATAACCTTTCTACTCCCTTTCATGAAAGCATGTTAAATTTCTTCTGACTACCAAAACAAAACAAAAAACAAACAAAATAAGAAAAATTTATTCCTATGTTACAATAGATTAAAAAATTTAAAACACTCATTTAAGATTTCTCTTTTGTTATTAATAAGGAAGAAAAGATCATGTGAGATGAGCAGAAAGGAAAAATGGGTAAGAGGTGGTACTGCAGTAGAAGAACCCAAGGGAGGGGGAAGGGAGTAGGGGAGGGAAGAAGAGGAGGGAGGAGAAGGAGGGGAAGGGGGACTATCTAAGAAGAATTCCTATGAACAACATAATCAATGCTTGAAGCAGTAAAAGCTCCAATTGGGAGTGAGGAGAGCCTTCCGCAAATTCTAGAGCTGAAGTCTAGTTGTACCTCACTCACTCTCTGGCTCCCAGCATCCATTTGGATAGTCAAGAACTTCAGATTCAAGCAACACCAAGGTCAGAACTCTAAGACAATGCTGAGAACTCCAAGACTCTCTTCCTTTCAAGGTAAGCATCTGTCTAACAACCAGTGACACTGTGGCTGAAGTCATGGCTAGTCTCAAATGAAACACCAGCTGCCCGAGAGCCACACCAACCGCAAGACGATCGGTGAGCTCTGCCGAGATCTAGCTTTTGGAAAATCCAAAGGATATTGAGACTTCATACTCTTCTAACATTTGGAATGGGGCACAAATCATTTCAATTTCCCCTTTCCTGGCAGACAGTGATGATGCCAAAGAAATAATAGGCCCCAGCTCTGCCTCAGGCCAGTGTTACATAAAGACATGTCAACAGCCGCCTCACTTCTGAAACAAAGATGACCTATATTCTACTCCTTGCTCTTGGTGAGGTGGAAGCAAGACAGAGCTGTGACCCACCCACAAACTCAAGGGATTCCTATGAGGCAGAATCCAAGACAAAGGAAACTAGGAATTTCCATGAATTTGGTACCAGTCAGGTCTCTTTCTACCTTGCTCATTCTACAGGCGATAAAGGGGAGAGGCCTCGCAAGTTCTTGGACAGTAGCCAGTTTGAACAAATCTCAGTGCCAACTGGAATCTACTCACCTTGCTCACCATATATTGTGGGAGGAAGGTGAGGCTGGGGGAAAAACTGAGGTGGCATATCTCCAGGCACGGTGACAGGCGGATAGTAGGCAGTGTGCGAATTCTGGATGAAGTGCGGATGGTGGGTCAGATAAGGGGGCAGGTGATGAGTTGGAGACATGGCTGAGGGATAGCTTGGTGGGTAACACTCAGGAGACTGTGGTGTGACCACCACCCGGCGGACTCCAGTGCTGTCTTCAATCACCTAGGGAAGAAAGCAAAAGGATTGGATGTAATACACACTGTTAACAAGCACACCCATGGGTACAAAAGTATTACTAACTTCCCTGTTCCTTATACAAAGGAATTAGTAACTTCCCTTTATTTGAGTGATTCTGACCCCGTGAAATATTTTAGAAAAAACATTACCTTGTTTTGGATTTGTCATAAAATTTTTACGGTCTTGTGTGTTTAAACTGATGGTGGGAGCACCTTTGTACATAAGTGGAATGGTTTGACAGAAGAGAATCTGCAGGCCAGTGCTTCTAGGGCTGGCCTTCTAGACCTATCTGACAACGGCTGCTCTATCTCTGCTTTAGTACACACAAGTCATTGGCTATTAGGAAACACCAATGTCAAAAGCCACCAACGTACCCTAAAATATCATTTACCTGGACTAAGAAGGTGGACACAATGAAGGGATTCTGACCAATGAAAACTTGAGCAATCTCGAGTCAGGAGAGTCAAATCTGTACCTAACTGTCCTGCTTTCAGCCATGAACGCTGTCATAGATGATGCAGACAGGCAGGCAGGGCTCCACAGCCCAGTCAGCTGCTCACCTCAACACTGAGCAATTCTGCACTAGCACAGAGCAGTGCGCCAGGCAAGGCCTGCCCGGCCTGGGCTGTGCCACGTTCACCAAGTCAGTCTTGACACTACATGAGCAAAGGCACAGTCCATACAGCAGATGGCACAGTGAAAAAGCAAGGCTATGAGGTAACGCAGAAAGGGAGAGCATGAAAGGACAGTCACCAACAGCTGCAGGGCCTTCAAAGCACTGAGGTGCCCAAACAGCTGACGGACAGACGCACTCTAGGTCGAGCCTGTGCGGAAGAAGACAGCAGAATCAACTCAGGAAGCTGAGGGGATAGCTCAGTTGTAGAGGAAGCGACCTGGCTTTAGCCAAACTAAAGAAAAACAAACACACATGCACGCACACCCATGTACACAGTGTTAAACTGGGAATCCAGAACAGGCTCATTAAAACTTGGTCAAATCAGTTATTTAAGACAATGAGGCACACATCCTGACAGGCTTTATTTGGGTTTTTTTTTTTTCTTCTCCTTTTTAATGCTTGAAATAGAATCTGTATATTAAAATACACTTTTTTTCATTGCATTTCAGGAGGTTAGTAACAGGACAAAATAAAATAATTTTATTTTCTCTAACAACAAAAACATACCCTATGCTTAGTTTCATGAAAAACAAAACAAAACAAAATATTATTGCTAGTCAAGCTGGCAAGTCTATAAGTATTTAATCCATATTTTAGTATACAAAGTGATTTTTGACTTGAATTAACAGCCATTGGTTGGTCTTTATGTTAACACAACAGGGGGCTGGCGGGATGGGTCGGTGGTTAAGAGCTTCTGCTGCTCTTCCAGCTAGCTTCCCTGAACCTACACAGCTGCTCACAACATCCCAGGGCTGCAGCCCCAGGGATTCGATGCTGTCTTTGGACCCTGTGGGCATCTACACACAGATAGTGCACACAAACACACACACACATGCACAAAAATTAACATAATATTCCCTACTGTGCTAATATTTCATTAAACTCAACATTCACTCCTTCAAGTCAAGCTCTGCATCATTCTCTCTCCTAGAGTTCTGAGCAGCCTTCTGTGTCCTCACAGAGCTGAATAAAGGCAGGCACTGCTGGGGCATGGCCCACTAACCAGATTAAGCTACTTAGGAGCACGCGGCAGGTATTTACAAGTCCACGTCCAGCCGTGCTTAAAGCAGGCACAGACAGACAGCATCTCCTCCTCTGCCAAAGCCTCCAAGCACAGGTACACTTCTAGAACACACATCGTACAACTGCAATGCCAATGCTGCGGATGTTTCCTACCAGTGATACAAACACCGGCTATCCCTGGGCTCTCTTTCCCTATCTATCTTCTACGTGCTCCGATTTCCTAAGACATTCCTTCAATCTTCAAGGTTTAAAAGGCAAAGAATTTCCTGGAAGTTCTACTTTTCCTCCAGATACAGCTACATGGACTTGAATGGAGCTTTCTATAGTGAAGGTTGTGATGAAAATAATTTATTATCACGATCTCATTTCTGGCTTGCTACAAGCATGTTACTTTTACGAGAAAGTTCATCAACAAACTCTAACAAGGAAAATCCCAACGGGGGGAAATAACTGACACCCAGAACTGAAGAGCTGTCTTCTTGCTACTGTGATGAGAACAGCTGTCCTTAAAAAGTTGTTCCTAAAAATTAACAAAATAAATCTACTCAAAAGAATATTATCTTTATTTACACACAACAGTTTTCTAGCCAAAAAATAAAGTAGTGTCATACAGCCACAAATTGATGCACATCTTAAAACTGCCTAAAGCCCTGTTCTAATGATCCTGAATTATTCTATGGTATTTGTGAAAGATATTTACATGTGCAGACATTATAAGCTACTTTCAGAAACCTGCTCTTATGCAAAGCAGACCTGTCTTTCACCCTCCCAAAATAAAGTATGAGTGCTAAAGTAAATATAAAAAACAAAAACATGATAATTTGCCTGTTTAAGAACATAAATTATTGTACATTTTACTTATCAAATTCAATTGTAAACTCTACCTAAGGAAATTATTCTCAGATTTCCCTAAAGAAGGAACTTAGTAAGAATGAAACTTAAGAAATGGTGGTGGTAATAATATTCTTTAATAAAAGTAATTTACACACGCATACATACATACATATATACATATTTCTAGTAGAAGAAATCAAACATCTGAGAGAATTCAGTTCAAAATTCCCAAGGCAAGAAAATATGCTTTCAATCTCCATAGATAACTACTAGGAAAAAAAATTCATTTCCTTTTGGGGTAAATAAAATTATGGCAATGTCCGGAGGCAGATAAATCCCATATTCAACTCAACAGTGACTTCCTGACACATAGCACTGCTAACCACTGAATATTCAAAGGTGAGAGGGAAACTAGCCTGGCTTCTAGTAAGTGCTGTTACAAAACTCCACATAGGAAGATTGCACAAGTCAGAACAAAGAATGCTTCGTCCAAATTTATCCTTGTCTCTGGGCTCAACAGAAGTGCCATTCACATGTATCCAGGGAAGCAAGGAACTCTGGGAAAGGGGGTTGTGCTCTCAGATGGCCACCTACTGTGAGCTGCATTGTGCACCCAACCAAACCCCATCTCAAATGCATTCATCCTTCCAAAGCAGCATCCCACTTCCTCAGGCCACTGAAGAAAGTCAATCTGATGGCCGACATTACCCAGATCTGACTATATGGTTTATTCAAATTTCCATGGAGCATTTCAGCTTAGTATTCTCTTTTAAGAGAAAAGACAGTTAAATTATGCACGTGTTTTATGAGACCCACTCTAACTCTCAGGATCAATTTGAACAAACTCCTTTGTTCTCAAAATGCTTTCCTTCTACTCCCTCCAGCCTGCAAAGGTACGAGAATCAGGAGCAGCTTGAAGGGCAGGAGGCAGAAAGAAAACCAAAAGCCTGCTGTCATGGTCAGCCATGACCCAGGAAGTGGACACAGCACAAACATGGATAGAGCATGGTTGCCCACAGCGAGACTGAGGTAGGTAGCAAGGAACACTGACCAGCTTAGACACAGACACCTGGGACAACGTGGGAAAAGGGGGTAAATTAGTTGACTATCACAATCAAAGGTAATGGTAATGGTCCCCCAGCACCCACATAGTGTCTCACAGTCATCTGTAATTCTAGTTCCAGGAGACCCGATGTCCTCTCCTGGCCTGTGTGGGCACTTCATGTACATGGTGCACAAACAGAAAAGCAGGGACACACTAATATACATAACTAACAATAACCAACATTTTGAAAATCAGGTATGATCAAAATTATTAATTTGGAAAGAAGTACTGTAATAACTGTAATAAAATCAAACATGATTGAACACCGTGACTCTGTTTCTGTAACAGTTTCAATACTACCATGAACATGAACTAAGTAAAGAACAGCATTATAACCAAGAGAATGATACATGCCAAAGGGCTGTGCTGTGTGCCTAGGATGGTTTTGGAGATGTAACTATGCTCTCTGTTTATCATTGTGGTAAAGTACAAAATAAATGGAAGAACTGCCTGGGTCCAGATTAAAAGGGACTTAAAAGGCCCTCAAATTATTTCCTCCCTCTATAGAACAGAAATGACCCCCACCATTTAGCAAGTGTTGAAAAGTGCCTGTGATATGCCAGGAACCGCAGAGAACTAGATACCAACTCACAGATGAACAGTAACAAAGGTGTCCCACCTCTCTCAAGCTTCAGTGTTAAAATACAGCAATGATGAGTTCAAACAAGAGTCACATCCAAATAAATAACTGGCTGGCACAGGGCTCTACCTGGGTCTGTGTTCTCTTGCTGACCCATGATGCCAGGGAGGCAGAAAAGAAAGAAAGAAATACAAGAGAAAACGCTAGGCAGGCAGATGGAGAGCAGGCACAGACAGAAGGAAATTGCACACCAATGCGTGGAAAGGAGCCATTTTGGGCAACTCCTTCAACTCTGCAATTGTTCCTCATACAAAGAAAAGTGAAATAGCCACAAATCCACTAGTAATAGAAAGTCAGTATACCCACGGGTTCTTCCCTCTTCTAGACACTCAGAATACTTACTATAGAAGTTTCTTCAGCAGACCCAAGGCTTGAAAGAGCCCAATTCTCTCATGACTAGCAGCCAAGCAGGCCTAACTCTCAACTGGTTTGGGCAGAGGGTAAGCCTACACTCCCTTCTGCTCACAGTTTCACAGTGCTAATGAAGAAACAAAGCAATGTTTCTTCCATATAGACTATAGTTATAGAAAGGGAGGCAGCCAGGGCTAATGCTCAGATACAAGCTCATTAATCTGTGACTTTACCTAATCAGCCCATGACTTCTCCAGAGGGGCTCCTGATTGCTGGACAGCTGTAGAGAATAACCAAATAACTTTTTAATGAAAAGTATTACATTTACTTATTTGTGTGTATGTATGTGCACACATGCATGCATGTGAGCCCATGTGCCACAGTGCATATGTAGATACTAGAAGTCAACGTAGCAAGAGTTAGCAGCCTCCTATCATGAGGATTTATCGAGATCTAGCCCAGGCTGTCAGACTTGGTGGCAAATATTTTACCCATCAGTCATCTTTGCTGGACCAACAAATCAAATTTAAATGCATTTTTCAATCTATTGTTTTCCTTTCTCCATGCCAAGGGATATATAATTTCAATGAGTGCTGATTTAGTAGCCAATGCCTTCAAAGGATGGCTAGAGGTACAGAATAAGAAGATACTCATCTTGACCAATTTCTTTATTACATCAGTCAACTTGGAGAAAGCAGACTGGTTTCCCAAATGACAAATGTCTACTTGGACAGCTAACTCTTTCCATATGCTTTTCAGATCTTTGGGTCAATATGAAGTGTTCCTACGACACTTGAACAAGCCATTATAAATTAGTTTGAAATGTGGAAACTAAGGCTCAGGGCATCTGCTAAAGATATTTTTACATATAAATTATCTGGAAAGCTAATGATGGCGGGGAAGGAACCACAGAACCACAGCCAACATACAATGAAAAGAAAACTGCTTCAGTCTATGTAACGAACACTGAGCAAGGCAGACCCCACCGGACGCTGCAGATTGACCAAAGCAGTCTTTTTCATTATGATGCGTACACTGAATGCCGCAATTTCTACCACATCAAGTAGGCATTTATGTACTCAGCAAAGAAAGTGGGAAAGTTATGTGAGAGGTGATCACAAATCTGAACTGAGGCCTCCAATGATGGCCACATTGTTTCCAAGTGCACTACGAGTCCTGCCTGACCCAATTTCTTGGAACTTGTGGCTTGCCCTCTGCTCCGTCCCGTGGAATAAAAGGCAAGCTACAACCATGTTCTTCTTAAAGCAGCTTTATTCAGATTCCTTGTTACAGCACAGTTGCTTCTACCTTCTCCTTCTCCTTCAATCCTCCTTCCAATCCTCCCAGCCAGCGCCCCAGCCGCCTTTATATACATTGCCTTAATCCCATCAGCAGCTGCCACGCTGTCACTGTTAATTGGCTGTTCCTGTGATGCAAGGTGGGCTAATCGAGTAGCCACACCTGGAAGCACGAACCTTCTCTCTACAATGAGCCACAGCCACAGTGCCTACTCAAGCTAGCTGGCTACATGCCAACCGTCATCCTGACGGCGGCGGGGAGAACCGCTTCCTACACTGCCTGACCAATTTCTACCCTCTCTATCAACCTTCCTAAGGTCACAACGCTTTAATGCAGCTCCTCATGTTGTGGTGACCCCAATAATAAAGTTATTTTTGTTGCTACTTCATAAGTGTAATTTTGCTACTGTTGTAAATCATGATGTAAATATCTGTGTTTTCCAATGGTCTCAGGAGACGTCTGTGAAAGGGTCATTCAACACACCCCACAAAAAAGGGCGTTGCAATCGATGAATAGAGACCCACTGCCCTGGATACTTTAGGTCAGAGAAGTGAAGGTGATGACCGTGAACGAAGTAAGTTCCCTCTGTGATGCCCTCGTGATTATCAGCTTGTAGGGATTCAGAGCCACCATGGAAACACCATGCTGGCAAGTCTGTGGGGCACTGTCTATATCCCACTTACTAAGATAGGAAGATCTACCCTAAATGTGGACTCCCAGACTGCACAGGAGAGCTAGCAGCAACATCCACCTCTTTCTCCTTTCTGACTGTGGATGCGATGTGACAGCTACTCCACACTCCTGCCTTCTTGCCTCTCCTGCAATGGCAGACTGTTGCTTTTGTCAAATACTTTATCAGAACAAAAAGGAAAACAATGAACACACTGTCTTACCTATGTATACTTTCTAAAAGTTCAGTGTTTTTTCTCAAGTTGAGAAGGTCGGGTGAATTTTTTCCTCAAAATCTTTCTTAACTCCATAGTCAACCAAAATTAAAGCATCACACACCACACACACGCACGCACGCACGCACGCACGCACGCACGCACGCGCGCGCGCTGCGCGCGTGAAGTCCTACTTTATCAGAGACCCTCAAGGGACAAGATCCCAGGCGCTCAGTCCACAGTGCTTGCATCCCTGGGGCAGACTTTCTCACCTAAGGAAATGCAGGCTGCCGTGGACGGCCCTTCTGACCACTGCCTCTTGCTGCCCATAGGCCTGTCCTTCTCTAAGTCAATCATCACATGACTGACACATGCATCTTATGCACGGACTTACTGAATGTATCAGCTTTTGCTCCTCAGTAACAACACTGTTTACTGCTATAGTTCAAGACATGTAACATATCTTTAATCACCTGCTTTGCCTTGTTCTTCACGTTTCCTACAGCAACAGGCCATTCACAGACCATTCACCCACAAGCAGCAGGCACACTGTACACCGACATTTGCATGGCCGTACAGGCAGACCTCCAGCAAGGCAGGCTCTGTCACTGACTTCCAGACTACAGGCAAAGGAAAACAATCTGCTACATTCAGAGCGGTGAAAATTACAGCCAAAGCTACACAAGCAGGTGTGTTGTCCCAGAAACTCTCACCAAAAGCACAAAGGGGTGAACCATTCCTCAGCTACAGTCATTATTTGCCTTTTCTTAGCTGCAGTCAGTTTATCCTTACCTCCTCGCTCTCCTGTAACAGCTTTGTTCAATATGATTTACACAGCAGAAAGTCTATCCTTTGAAAATGTCTGACTGAGTAGATTTTGCCACAGTCACAGGCTTGACCGCCATCACCACTACGTACTTTGTGAACAGTGTCATTACCCAAACACACACCACGACCACCATGAGGTGAGCAGTTGGCCACTCCTCATTACTCCCAGCCCCTGGCAATCACTAGGTGTCTGTGAATTTGCTAACCGTAGATGTTTCACATAAACAGATAACACACTATGCAGCTCTTGTGCCTAGCTTATTTTCAATGAGGACACAATTTTCAAGATTTAGCTGAGTGTTTTTAATAGAATACCGGTTCATTCTCATGGCTGAGTCTGGATCTGTCACATTACAGTCACTTATCCATTCATAAAGTGAATGTTTTCACCTTGAAGTCGTTGTGATTAACTGTTATAGGCACTTGTGTACATGTGTTTGCATAGTCTCTTTCTGCATATATATCTAAGGATGTTGCTGCTGCTAAGTCAAATGGGAACCCCGTTTAACCATTTGAGAACACTGTACAGAGTGGCTGACTTCTCTGACACTACCTTATATGGTGTATGATCGCTCCTCTGTTTCCTCATCCTTAGTAATTCTTATCTCTTTTTTTCCAGAGATGTAGCCATCTCAGAGTGTATAATTCATGCTGAATACCTTTTCAAGTCCTAGCTAGCCTTGTATAGAAGCACCACAATGGAGAATGTCTAATCTTTAGTCTTTTTATTTTGTCTCATTGATTGGTTGTCTTGAAGCGCTGGGATAGGAATTAAGGGCCTTGGATGTGTACAGCAAATACTCTGCAGTACTCTCCAGTATTTGGATAATTGAGACGGTGTCCTGTCATGTGGCCCAGGCAGGCCTTGAATTTTCATCCTTGTGGTCCCCTTGAGTCATAGTAGGCCCTCCCACATTGTAGACACTCGGTGCTTTTGATTCTTATTCAGTTTACATACATTGGCTCTTACTTTGAGCCGTCTTTGAACTGTCTTGTGTTATCTTCTGGAACACACAAACACACACACACACGCACACGCACACGCACACGCACATGCACACGCACACGCACACGCACACACACACACACACACACGCAAGTTCGATTTCTGAACAGCTAAAATCACCTTTGCTCTTTTCACTTCACTGTTTGGGCTGTCCTAGCTAAGAATCCATCTTATACAATAAGCTCAAAATCTACTCCCAAAATCTTACAATTTTAGTCTTCATTTTTGCTCCCAATCCATTGTAAGTAGAAGTCTGTATAGGATGTGAGGTGAAGGGTCAATGTCATTAATTTTAAAGGTGTGAAGATCTAGTTATCGCAGCACTAATGGCAGAATGACTTTTTTCCTTGGCTACCTTATCTAAGGATTTTCTTCTTTCTAAAATATATATTTATAATGTTTCAATATGTGCAGATATAGACCACTCTGATCTTGCTCTTTTCCAGGTATCACGTAATCTATTACTCTACCTGAACCTCTCTCATATCATTATATATCACATAACAGATGGGATGTGTTCTGAGAAATGCATCATTAGGCAATTCCACCATATGCACACCAGTGAAGGTACTTACAAAACCGGGGCAACTAGAAAATCACTGTTGTATCCACTCTTTAGGACTATCATCACACATGAAGTCTATCACTGATTAAAACATTATATGGCATGCATCTTACTAAGCTACCTCCCAGTCCTAAATTCTATATATACATTCATTAAAAACCTGTTGTATGCCAGCCAATATCCTATGTGTTAATATACAAATCCACATGAAGTAATGCTAGCTCTTGGGGACATATGAAATGTATTGCATTCTATGACAGAGACAGGACAATTTGTGTGTTGAAAGAACAGAATGGCTATTCAGGTTAGCAGCTCTTAAAGGATTACCTCTACCAGGAGGGCCACTGGACCAGAAAGAGTGGCTGAAATGCTAGACAAACAAGAGCTCTGAGTATTTCATATGGCAAAACAATAAGCACAAGTACATGCCATTAAGAAAAGTTATTATCTAGAAACAAATGTTTACCACACTGAAATGTGGTTCACGGAACACCATGAAGATGAGCAAGGCTGAGTGACAGCGGGCTCGCCCACCAGGCTACATAATGCCACTTGTAAGTGGACTCTAGACCTGAGTGGGACTGATAAGCATTCCTGACAAACAAATCCTGCTGAAGCAGGATTTCTCTTGGTTTTAAATGTCATGTTTCTTTCTGTGCTGGCCAGTCTTATGACACACAGACTAGAATTATCTGAAAGGAGGAAGCCTCAATTAAGGGAATGCTGCCTCCATAAGAACCAGCTATAAGTTATTTTCTTAATTCGTGATCATAGGTGAGGGCCAAGCCCATAGTGGGTGGTGTTATTCTTTGGCTGGTGGTCCTGGGTTCTATAAGAAATCAGGCTGAGCAAGCCATGAGGAGCAAGCCAGTCAGCAGTGCCCCTCTATGGCCTCTGCATCAGCTCCTGCCTCTGGGATTCAGCTCTGTTTGAGTTCCTGTCCTGACTTCCTTCAGTGGTCAACACTGATATGAAAGCCCAACTCAGCTAAATCCTTTCCTCCCCAACTTGTTTCTGCTCATGGTGTTTTACTACAGCAACAGGACCCTGACTAAGACACCGTCTTCCCACAACTTTATGACAACTCGCTCCTTAGATCTCTTGGCTATGACAAGTCTCCCCAGACGTTTTTCACTGGGCTCCACACTTGTTCCTTTGTAGTGTGGGCTTTGCCCAGCCCTAGAAGGCACATATGCATTCTACTGCCTAAGTTCAATGTTTTTTTATATTAACAACTTGTTTTTCTCAGACAGTTCACCATGACATTTTGTTAATGATACGACCTATTGCTGAAGGTTAATAAACTCTCGGGCCGTCCTGTTCCCTAAAGCCTGCCTGGAACAGAGTCTCACGCTGAGGAACAGCTCGGTGTCAGAGATCCTGCCCTTGCTGGTTTAAACTCTTGGCCCTGCAAAGTTGCCTGCCAAACACAGGTAGCCAGAAGCTGCACAGGCTGCTTGCTCCTCTTCCTTTTCAATGCTACATCACAATCACTCTTCCATTTTTACTGTAGACCTCCAGATCTCCTAGAACTTTCTAGCAGGACTGTCAGCTGGGAGGACCAGTGATGCTTCAATCATGAGTTTACAGCTCCCCCTTTACCCTTTCTACCTTAATTTTAATGAAAGTTTTTCAGAATGAGCAATATTGTAAGGGAGAAAATTCCTTTTTTTTTTTTGTCCTAGGACTCACAATAAACGCTCTGCATTTAATGTAACGACAGGAACAACACCAGCAAGAAAAGGTATACATTTAAGCATAGCTTCTCCCCATTAGAGTGTCCAACTTTAGCTACTCTTTCTTACTGGCTTTTAGCATAAAGCAAGGTGTTATTTTAGCTGTCACAGTGGTGAGAACCATACTGTGTTTAATGGAATGAAACACTTTCTCAAACTAAATGAGTGGGGACAGAAGAGAACGCCGACATTGCTTATTCCTCTCTATTAACTGACTTGTGACATGAATGTCGTCCACGACCCCACATCCCATGGCCCTCGCCCCACCCTCTTTGCCTCTCGTGATTCTTGCACAAAGACTTGTGTAAAACAAGCCATTTGTTTACAACGGTTGGAAAACAGGCCAGCAATCTGGCAACTCAACAACTGTTAAGTTGGCTCCCATGAAAACAGGAGCGGAAAAGCGATGAATTACAGTGTTTGTAGTTGCCTTGCATGGTGAAGAAATGCCTCTGTTTTTTACATCAAAGGAAGAAAAATCTTTGTTAGTTCTTGCCTGGGCTTCAACAATTTTCCTAAGTAGGTGCCAATTTTTTTCTTTCAAAAAACAAAAACAAAAACAACTCACACCAAGTCCCCTCAAAAATATTAATAATGGAAAATTACAGATTTTTAAATATTTTTAATGCATAGGTAGAGGTGCCAAGAAAAAATTTAAATGAGGGGGTTATATGAGGTAGGACCCAAAAAATAGTAACAGTACTTCTCATCTCTGAGTAAAGGTGTAGCTATTTTCTCTTCCTACTCTTCTGAAGTTTTCTCCCCATTCTCTCAGTGTATGTATGACGTTCTTACAGTTGGAGAACGCCCAGCAGATGAGGAAGGAGAAAACTGTTTAACTAGTGAGAAATGCTGGGGTAGAAGGACTGGCTGACAAAACTCAAAAGGTACAGATATCCACTAGATCTCAAGAAAGTCTACTCCTAACATTTTCTCCTTTAAAGCTTTTATCTTGAGCTAGATGTGGAATTGGATGACTATAACCCAGCATTCAAGGGATGAAGGCAAGAAGACCAGGAAGGGAAGATGGGGTGTTCAAGGCCATCCTGGTTAAATAGTGAGTTTAAAGTCAACCTTGGCTACAGGATATGTTCAGTGCCAATCTGAGATATGTGAGTCATAGGACAGATGGGAGGAGAATTCTAAAGCAGAAGGTTCCATGGAGAAATTTCACACAGATAATAGGGAAGCAGCCTAGTAGCCCTTCAGTCTTCCTCTCTCTGACTCTGGCACTTCAGGAAGACCTGTCAAGCGTCAAGCAGTACCATAAAAAGGACAGCAACCTCTCCTGGTTACATTTGTCTTCAACCTGACACACTGCAAGAAGAAAATTTCAGTTGACAAAACACCTCCATCACATGGCCCATAGCATGTGTGAGGGACAATTTCCAATTCCTGACTGATGGAGGAGGCCCAGCTCACTGTGGGAGGTGCCATGCCCTACGCAGGCAGGCTTGGGATAGATAAGAAGGGTAGCTTCATTGTAAAAGGAGACCAAGCCGGTAACTAGCATGCTTTCCTGGTTCTACTCTAGTCCTTTCCTTGAGTTCTGACATGGCTTCACTCCATGATGGCCTACAGCTTTTAGGCTAAAATAAACTTTTTCCTCCCAAAGTTGTTCTGCTTGGTGTTTTTATCAAGGCAGAGGAAAGCAAATGAGGAAATAGTTCTAGTGTCAGTATAACTAAATTTACTCATAAAGGATGTTTGTTAAGCCTTGACATGTATTTTGCTCAAACAATAACAGTGTACTAGTGAGTGGAGATGCCAGTCAAATGTCATACCTGTGAGATATAACCTGGAGGCACATGGATAGGAGGGATGGACCCATTGGTGACATCATGGGAACTTCAGCAGGTCCTGAAAGACATAAGAGCAAAATATCAATAGATAAGACACACATTATTCAATGTAATTATAGGACTTTTAACATGCCTAGTCTCTCTTCAATAACTGACATGCCACAACTGCCTGAAACCATGGCTGCTGTAATTTCCTGGCTATACAATTCAAGGAAAAAACAAAACATATACAAAAGCAGTAACAAAAAAGGCTATAATCATGCTATTAATATTTAACAAGTCCCTAAGGCCACAAATTCCATGAACCAAAACTATTCTTCTACAGCCAGCCTGACAGAATGGAAGCAAAGGTTTTTCCCCTTCTTGACTGTAAAATGTGTGTTAGAATAGCTCAAATATCTTCCTAACAAACTCCAATCCTACTTTTTATAAAGACTGTATTATAATTAATATATAAAAACGAATTTTGAAGTGAACATTCTTCAGGTTCAAAAAGCTCCCACAGGCTTTGGATTTAGGGTTTATGTGATTTTTATTTTCAATAATTTATTATAACCTACTATTAATGTGAAAGGTAGAAAATCTTTAAAATGCCCCAAACCAGTTGGACCCAGCTATACAGTCCTGTAATCCCAGCTAGCTGAGCAGCTAAGGCTAGAAAATCACAAGTTCAAGGCCTGCCTGGGCATCTTTATAGAACACTACCTCAAAATACAAAGTTGGGGTGTTTTGAAATGCTTGAGTATAGCTCAGTGGTTGAATACTTGTTTAATACATGTAAGATCCTAGGTTTAATCTCCAAATTCATAAATAAAAAATAACAAAGTCCCCTCAGCTTCTTGGTTTGTCACTCATTAAGCAGGGAGAAAAACAGATCATCTTCTAAAATTAGGCATAATTACATGCAGAATTAATTTCTACTTTTCAAGGTAAAACATTAAACTAACAGGAGTTAATTCAATGAATGTTTCATGGTTGGAGTTGTCCACCCCCATCCCTTTTGGAGACAGGGTCTCATGTAGCCCAACCTAGTCTAGAACTCCCACCATGGCCAGTTTTATGCAATAGTGGTGATCCTATAAGGGCTTTGTACATGCTATTTCGGCATTCTATCAATGAATGCTAACTATATGATTAAGGCAAGCTAATGAATGGCAAGGTTAACAGTTACCTAAGATGTAGTTTGGGTTAATATTTCATCCCAAACTAATTATCATACACCAAAAACAAGTTGACATCCTTCCAAGGATCCTACAATCCAACAATTTCCCTCTGAGTGAAGGGACCTTAGAACTTACTTTCTCTGGCTAGCTCTCACGTGGAGTTGGCAACCCACCCCCAAATGTCAACTCCAAGAGATGGCTTTCACTGTGAGGTGAGCTTCCTGGCACAGGCACTGTGTGGTTTATGCTTTCTCCTGGTGGGTATTGTGCAGCCAGCAGTGAGAACTGCCCAGCTGGAACAAACCCAGGAGAAATGATGGCGCCACTTTACATGGCAGAAGACAGGTCCTGTCGCCTAGTCACTGCGTTTACAGGTAAGCATAATGCAGCTTTCACAACACAGGGTTGTGACTGTGACAGCAGGGTGGAAAGGACTGGCGTGGGCAGGTCTGCAAGTCTCCAGAGAAAGAGCAGAGAGTAGAAAGGGTGCAGGACATCAAGGAAGGTTCCAGATGAGAGCTCACTGCAAGTTCAAGGATAACACATCACATCACTGAACCCTCTGAGCATCTCTGTGCTCACAAACCCAGGGTCTCATGTGTGTCTCTAATCAAAAGCAAATGGAGTGTGACATGTATCGTTGCTCAGTGGTGGAGCACAACATGGCTTCACAGTTTCAAGACTCTGAGTTCGATTTTTACTGTGCCCCCAAAACAATGAACCACTGCATGACGCCAATTTATTTTTAAGTGGAAGTAAAGCAATATGCTAAGCGCTAATGGTGTTGGTTTCCAAGTTCATGTTCTGCATCACCCTCAGCATCTTCAGTACAGCCACCGAAACACACAGGCATTTCCTTTATATCTTTATTTGAACTGATTTCCTTAAAAAGAACTGCACTAGCTTTGAAATCCAAAAATCAACTCACTTGCCTTCACAGAACAATTTTTCCCCCTGATCTCTAACCTCTGTGAGCCCTTGAACAACAAACTCATTTAGCCTCTCTGAGCCTCACTTCTCAATAGCTGTAAGTGGAAACAAAAATGCTACTTCATAAGGTCAGGTGTAAACATTAAGTTCACTAACACCTGCAAAAGTAGCACGTGAGTAATGAGCTCATATCTCGTCATTATTCATCAATGCTTTTAATACCTTTATTTTATTTTATGTGTATAGATGTTTGGCCTGTGCATTATGTGTCTGTGTATTATGTGTAGCCAAGGAGGCCAGAAAAGAATCCGATCTGCTAGGAATGATGTTACAGGTGGTTGTTAGCTGCCATGTAGATATTGGGACTTGAACCCAGGTCCTCTGAAAAAGCAGCCGGTGTTCTTAATAAGCCACCCTCCAGCCCTAGTACCCTCTTTGACTGCTATTTGTTGCATTCTCTTTTTTATTATAATTACACTATAAGTAAGTTTTAAAATATCCTGTGCCCTTATAACATATAAAGTCAAGAAGTGTATACAACCATATACTATTTACTTACTGGGCAACTCTTCCTTGATACATAAAATGTCAAGTATTTCATAGTACAGGGGTCAGTGAAATACGGCTTTTTAATCACCAAAATGTATACCAAGCTAACAGTCCCTTAATCCCAAGTATGGCCCTAAAAACTGTTAAAGCCATTTGTATAAAATGTTTTGGGGGGGGGAGGGCAAGCAAGTGATTTACAGTAGAAACGCTTTCTCCCTGGCCTGGATGTCAGGAGTTGCTAAATGACTTGCACATGCTTGATCTCTTTTTCCTAGCACCATCATCAAAGCCATTTCAGACATACTCTAATGGCTTCTGAGAGTCAACTGTGCTGTGCAAGCTTGCTCCAGATTCACTGGCTGTGTGAGAAGCCACTGCCTTGCTTCCTGAGCTAGCCTGACAGTGAATGAGTTTGCCATCTCTGCCTGACCTGTGCTTTGCATACTCTTCTTGCAGTCATCCTTCCCTAAGAAGCTCAGTTTCCCTTTTCCATCATCTAAAAATGCAGCTGTCTCTGATATTCTAGTACATTCTCACCAAAGGATGGACAGCTTGTAGAACTAGAACTCAAATATTTATTGAGCCAAAACATTGAGTTAAAAACAAAAAGGATACTGTGGGGAGGAAGCTGTTCAAGTCACCAACATTGCCTAAATTCAGAGGGGGGAAATGTCTCTCAAACAAATAGATTTGCTCCTTTGCCTATACTGGGAAATCATTAACCTATGAGACCTGTCAAACATTTTGAAACAGTCTTGTAAACTGTCCAAAGTCTTACTTAAATACACTGGTTATACACACGTGCGTCTCTGCAGACATGTAGAGGTACACACGTAAATTAAGACAGAAGCTTACATGATACAGTGAGGCTTTTGTTTGTAAGAACTAGGAAGTCTGGCTAGAGAGACAGAAACTATTATGGAGTCAGATGAAAGCTGCTACATGTACAGCTTGTAGAACTGGAAGGAGAATGTTTATTGAGCCAAGTAGCTACATTAAAAACAAAACAATGAGGCAAAATGAATAAATTTGGGCTTCTGTGTGAGATCATACATAATGATTAACTCAAAACTAGGCATAGACCTAAATATATTCATTGAATATTAGAAATATTCATGGAAGAAAGTAGACTTATTCTTTATGACACTCTTACTTGGTAAGAGTCGGACATGATACCACAAGTATCATTAAAAAAAAAAAATTGAACCCCATTGAAACGAAAACCTTATGCATTAAAGTTATTACTAAAAAAAAATAAAATAAAAACTGTAGGATGGACAACATGCAAATCCCATCTGATAAGAGACTTCTATCCAGAATACAAAGAATGCTTATACTTTAACAAAAAACAAACAAACAAACAAAAACAAAACCCACCTAATTTAAAAGATGGGCAAAGGAATCGAATAGACAATTCTCAGAAGAATAGATCAAGAGAGTCACAGCAGCCCTGCAAACGGGAGGGGATTCTAATCAAACCACATATATGGCCAAGGTATTTGTAAATGTATTTTCAGTCTGAGGGTTATTTCTGAGGCCATGGGGCTGGGAGGAAGAAGGAAACCAAACTTTCACAGAGTCATTTCGTATACTAGGCACTGAGCAGATCCCTTTGGTCCCAGCAAGATGAAGAAGGCACACTGCTTTCTCTAACCTATATTTTTTTTCCAAGATTAAAAGTTGACTTAAAGAATACAGCCCTATCCTTAGAGAAGCCTGGGTTTGGATCTGGCCTAGGCTATTATTGTTACCTGAGGAGAGGAGCACCTGCTAATTTCAGGGGTTGCTCTGAGGAAGGGTTGGTGGGTCGCAGACCCAGCATCTCCGACAGCACTACCAGAAACTGGTGACTCAGCAACTTTAACATTGCATAGAAGAGAGACAGGAGAACTGCACAGCCAGATCCCTGCAAAGCCACTGGGAAAGAGACCAAGAGAGCAAGGGACTTGTTTCACCCTTCACAAGCTTTTCTCCCAATAGTTCTATGTTTTAGCTGCAAAATTATACCCTATTTTTAATGAAAAATATGTAAATTACAATTTAGATAATAAGAACTAGAAAAGGAAGCAGAAGTTGTTTTCCTTTCATTTACTATCAAGCCCCATATCCCTAATCCCCACCCTCTCTGTCTGTCTGTGTATCTCTGTATCTCTCTCCACCTCTCCCCACCCCCACTTCCTTGCTCTAGTTTCTAGGAAACTGAGGGTTGGGTATACCTAACTTCCTCAGTGGGCTGACATAGCTGGATGTCAAAGAACCAGCCCTTGCTTTCTAGAAGTGAGTCTTCTGTACCAGAATTTCCAGCTGGCCTGACCACTGCCCTTAAAAGCAAATGACCACAATAGCAGCCGCTGAGGCACACTCCTGAAGTAAATTGCTACCAAGAATCAAAGCTGGGCTGGGCAGAGATTTCAACCCCAGGCCACTGGCATCTTCTCATTTCAAAAGACAAAGCTCAGAATCTGTTTGCCCTGTCAGCTTAATATGTAAGTTTTCTTTCAAAGCACGCCTTGAAGAACTTAGTTTGCAAAACAAGATGAAAGGCAACAAAAGACCAGGGTTTAAAGCTGAAATCCTAACTTCCTTTAGTGTAAATAAACTCAAGACACCTACCTAAATAATCTTACTATCAAGTGGCCTTAGACTTCATGTTTTAGAACAATCTACACAGTTACTGTGTGAATACATAGTGCTATAATACATTGGTTAATATTTTATTGATTTCAATTCAATAAACATTTATTATGCAAGATGTAGAAAGAAATGAAAAGTCACCAGGGTTTCACAATCAATCCACAAAAGCAACCACCAACTACCACACAGAGCTCAGAAATTTTCTTTTTAGAGGCAAAGGGCTTTGTGGCTACATGTAGCAATTACTCTTATGATGTTTGAGAAATATTTTAAACCTCCACTCTGGAAGTGAACAGTAAAGGGATTGGTGAGCCATTTTCTGCATGCACACTGTGCTAACACCAGTTTGAAAGAACCGGATTTAAATTCAGAACTATGGATAGAAGGCTTTAAGACTGTCAAAGAGATCAGGTCCCAGGCAGGGGCCTGTAATTGAATCTTGAACTCCAGTTTTTAAAACTCTTGTTACTGCTTTGATGAACTCAACACATCTTTGTTACACCCAGTCAGACAAGGCAGGCAAGGATCCAGCGACATTTAAGAGAAGGAGGTTTCCATTCCTAAGTGTGGAGAGGCGTTTACAAAGGAGCATGGGACCCTGCTTTTGCCTTGAAGTCTGTGATAGACACTGTCCCAGCATGCAGTTAGGCTTACAGTCTCGACGTCTTAAGCAGCACAGGTTCTTGGTGTGTCTAGGATGTAGAAATGACTAAAGAGTGAGATAGAAGACCCATGAAAAGGTGGCGGCTGATTTTTGGAAGCATTAGAGACACCAAGTTCATTCTTACATCCAACCTGAAGCTCAAGTTGGTTTCTGAGATCTTAGGGCTCTGCCCCTTATGCTGTCTGAATCCAAGTTAGGAACAAGATTTCCCTGCATGATTGAAAGACATCTGGCACCACCCTGTAGGTTGTAGTTGTTAACCATTACTCAATTCAGACTTCTTGGGTTGGGCTTCCTCACTATGGGGATGGCCTATGTCCCTGGATATAGCTGTTTACAGGTGAGCTGGGACCCTGGAAGCTTCAACCTAACGAATGACACAAATGCAACTCAGTATTACTGAGAAATAAGTCCCGATGGATACTTCACATCTACAATCCCTGTGAGTGATAACCACACCCGAAACAAAAGCATAGAAAGGTCATAGCATTTCACAGCCCTGCACATCAGTGTAGGAGTGTTTGTCTGTCCATCTGCTTTATATGGGGGATGTGTGCACATGACGCATATGGCTGTGTGGGCATAAGCACATGAGGCCAGAGCCCACCATCAGGTGTACTCCCTAATCACTCTCAACCTTACATACTGACTCTGGTCTCTCACTTGATGGCTGATTCAGCTAGTCTACCTTGCCAGGGGAATTCTCTAACTCGACTGTCCAAATGCTGGAATTATAAGTGGGCTGCCATGTCCACCCTTCACCTACAATGAGGACTACATGATTTCACTACAGTGAGATCTGATCATCATGGTGGCATCTCTAAGCCCCATTTTTAAAGCCAGTCCTTCCCAAGGTGTCTGCTACCTGTTGGGATATCAGGTAGAAGATACTCCCAATATCTCATGCAGTGTAGAGGCCCATTCACTATTCAATGAGAAGCAAACTCAAGGAGGTTTCTGGGAAAGGTGGGAAGAAACCGGTGCCCAGAATTCCTAGTAGAATGATCTTACACAATGTAAAATTTTCCCAACATTGCATCTACTGAATAAAGGTATTTCAATTACATCTGAATCACATCTTGAGATGAAATGCAAGCAATGCTGTTAAAGAATACTATTCAAGTTTATACCATGTGTAATAAAGAATCAAAATGACACTGTTCATTATAGGGCAACTCAGGAGAACTATAATAAACCATCCTGACAGCAGAGTTCTCCACGGCTCTGGGTGTTTGGGGCTTTTAATGGAGTTACCAGCCATTTTCTTTCAGCAGCCTTCTTCACTCTCAGGAGCTTGTGGCTTACTTGCCTAGCATGCAGAAAGCCGTGGGTTTTACTCCAGTACTGCATAAACAAGGCATGTTAGCCCTTACCTTTAAATTCAGAACTCATGAGGTAGAGACAAGAAGCTCAGGAGTTCAAGGTTATCCTTGACAACATGTAAGTTCCAGGCAAGCATGTTTATACGAAACCTTGTATCAAAAGAGAGAGGGAAAGAGGAAGAGAAGAAAGGAGGGGAGAGGAGGGAGCCAGGAGGAGAAGAGGAGGATAAAGGATATTCTTCCTTGCCAGACACCTGGGCCCATCACACGTGACTCCTCACAAAGCCCTCTTCTTCCGAGATGAGCAAAAATGTGAGGCAAAGCTGGGGCTCTTGGAAGCCTTAGGGGTGCATGTGAATTGTGCTACTTTGTCCATGGCCATGTTCTAGTTGGCAAGTTTGAAAATGATACTGAAATTATTAACCAGATAGCAGCACAGGACTGCATTCCTCATGAGCTGATTCACAGCATTCATCTGTGACAAATGAACTAACTGTAAAACCATCACCCATCAGAAAGCTGAAAGCAAATTGTTATAATGTATAGCTTTACCAAGATAGCGTTCCCTGGCAACCCACTCTCACAGAGTTACAAAGCAAACCACACAGGCAGGTTCCCTTACAACTGCTCCCAAGGGTATGTCTGCAGTCACCTTCATACCTAAACTTGTACCAATATCTGACAATATCCTAAGATATCGTATTGATAACATCCTACAGTTTACTAGCTTGGTTCAAGTTTAAAAGCACAGCAGACAGGCCTATGATCCATAGACTAGAACCACTCAAAAAACAAAAAATAGAGTTGTTACAGAAATAGCTAGAGTAAGGGCGAGAAAACAACGTTCCACAAAACAGAATCACGATGCATCCTCTTGCTCCTACTGAGAAGCCCCTTGCTTGCATGCAAGCACCCATTATCACTAGTGGACGGTGTCCTTCAAGGCCCATGATTTTCTAAAGTGAACTTCAGTGTTGCAAAGGTGTTTCGCTTACTAACAAAAATTCTCTGAATTGCCCAATGGCCATGCTCTAACGATAATGGGCTAGGAGATGATAAGTTGTATATAACCCCATCGTGTCTTCACTAAGCCACACAGAGGAGGCCAGCAAGAAGGGGAGAGTTCCTACGGCCAGGTCGTGCTTACAAAGCCAGGGCTTTCCCTCTTAGGGCGATAGCAGGGCAGCTGAGGACTGGATAAGGAACAACGCTGACAAGTAGGCAAGACTCACGTAGCCTAGACTACCATCTCTCAGTGCTTGAAGTAAGGGCCATGCTTCCAGGAAATTTGGGAAGGCTGGGAAGGCTGGAAGGCCCAAAGAGCTGAGCCAAGCTGTAACAGGATACCCGAGGGGTTCTGTGGCTGTACTTAACGTACTTTCTCATCCCCTACTCTGTGCTCTAGAACCTCAGAAACGAGCAATTCTTCCCAAACAGCTAAAGCTTCCCTTTCAAAAGTCAGTCCCACTAGCCAGGTATGTATGGAGTCTCAATACCAGCCCTTTGGGAGGTTGCGGCAGGAATGACATCGAGTTTTGCCTGGGAGAAAAGGAACCCAGTGGTGTCCATGCTTCCTTCTGGATGAAAACACTGGTCTCACTCACCTCTATAATTCCAGATTCTAGACAAGGGCTACGAATGGATGGTCAGTAAAATCTTTCTTGCTGTCATGATCGGGTGCCTGCTACATCAGAATCTGAGGCCTTTAGAAAATGTTGACTACCAGACTTCTGGATCTGCTTCTTTTTTCATAAATTAGCCATCTACCCTTCCACCCCACCGCGAACAAATGATCCACTAGTTTTGATGTAGATATTCCTGTACCAATTTCGTAGGATAGGCAACAAGGGGCAAGAAAGCAGTAAACTGCATGTAGGTAGACAGCCTGCTGGGTACAGTACTTGCCTGATGACTCAAGTCTGGATTCCTTAGAGGCAACAGAAAACCAGCACCAAAAGCATCTGTGACCCCAGAGCTCTTAAGGGAAATAAAAGCAGAGACAGGAGAGTCTCCAGAGCTTTGAAGCTAGACAACCTGGCTGAGGTGATGGCAAAAAGACCTTGTCTCCAAACAAGGTGGAAAGGTGAGGGCTGTCACCTGAGAGTTGTCCTTGGGCCTGCACAAATACCCCTTAGCATACACACCCACTCACAGACATACATCACATATATAACAATGTACACACAAAAGAACAACAAGCCACATACATCCTAGGAAAAAATAAGCATATTCAAAGATCCTTTAAGTATAGTTTATTTGTAGTTACTTTCAGTTCAATAAGCTGAGTCTTAACTTCAGTGTCATATTTTAAAATGGAGAGAAAAAAATAATAAGATATTAGCAGAGTACCATAAATTTTATCCTGATAATGGGTATTTAATTGAATATACTTCAATTAGCAGAGATGAGTATAATTTGTCTAAAAAGAGTTCTCCATCTTCCTCTTAATAAATCAATTACTATACTTCCATAGCAACGCAATGAACACAGGACTTTATATAAGATAGAATAATAAGCAGCAGTTTGTGTGAGTATTATACTTCTTTCTATCATTACCAGTGCCCTCTGATGGCTTAATACAAAATACTATGTGTCTTAGTACAAAACAGACAGGTGATGATATATTTCAGAAAGCTATTTGTGCATGTATGAGCATATGTGTGTCTGTAGGATGTATAAATACATTCATGTATAAATATATTCTATATACAAGCATGTGCATGCATGCAGAGGCCAGTAAATCAATTCGAAGTATCTTTCTTGATAGCTTTCTACCTGGTTTTCTGACAAAGGGTATGATGAGCCTGATGCTCTGCAACTGGCTAGTCCAGCCAGCCAATGAGCTCCACCTATAGCCGAGACACAAACATTTGTCACCACACTTGGCTGTTATTGCATTCTGGGGATATGAACAGTCTTTCATGTTGTGGCAGGGACTTTACTTGGCCTTGCATGTCCTGGATCAGTTAATAAGACTGTAAATATTTCTGTTGTTGCTGATAGCCAAGAACACAGCATCAGAATTCTCCTGGGGAACATGGTCCTCCAGACAATTCCCATGTAAAGATGTGAACTGTGGAACACACTCTCTAGTCAACAGTCAGAATATTTCAGATAAAGTCAAGTTCATTTTCTCAAAATGCAGCAAATTCCTTTGTTTAATGACCCAAATTAGAAAGTGTCCCTTTTTACAAGCAGCAATCTGAAACTCTTTCTAACAGGCACGCAAACTACAGGGAACTTCAATTACATAAAGCAAGCCTTCGAGAACCTCGACAGTTGGATCCTACCAGCAACAAGCAACAAACTACTTAGGATATTGTTCTTCCCTCCATCTCTGATGTGGCTGGCACTGCAGGCATCCCCATGGGCATTTCTAATAGTCTGCATCACTTTTGAAATTGGATTCTAAAAATATCACATGCCATCAATCCCTGTATGTTCAATATATGGGAAATCATTACTGCCCTGGTATCTCATACTTAACAGAAACAAACCCGCCAGCATTGTTGCCACACAATGATCAACTGATCACTGAGAATAAAATACAGATACTCTGTTGCCATATCCTGCCATGGGTTTCACTTGAGTTAGCTTTAATATAAAGTGTTCTGAAACTAAGCTTTTTTTTACTAATGGAAACATTTAGAATTTATAAAAGCCAGGCACTGTACTCCTAAACAAGCTACCAGTCTCATTACTCTTGAAACTGAAAGCTGAATCTTTGAATAGGTTTTTCATAATTCTGAAAGTACACACAACTGCTTCTCTTACCACAGTTTCTTGGCAAAAGAGGTTGATAGCTCTGGGTAGATTAGGTACCAATAATGCTAGGAAATGGGTTTCCCCCAAGAGCCTGCAATAGGCCTAACTAGCACCGGAATGTTGAAAAGAGCTAGTTACACTATCCAATAGCCATATGACCATGCAGTAGTAAAAAAAATTAGAAAATGCCCCCACCACACACACACACACACACATGAACAAAGACAAGACACTAGGCATATAGTCTATTCTCATTCTATGTGTATGATTTACATACTATACATTACTATTCATACATGTATGTATATATGTATGAATATATACATCCTGATTTTACTCAGATTCTTTAAAATGATTAATGTATTTGAGATTCAAAATCAAACTGCCAACTAGTTCTGAGCAAAATGGCCAGCTTTACCTATCAGATCATAACACAATTCAATTAATTTATAACAAAAGATAAGAAATGAGTTAAGCACTAAACTTATTTCCATAATAAAAACAGATTGTTTCTTCTACTGAATACATTATTTAAAGTTATCTTAGCTTCATTAAATGTTGGATTTTCAGTATCCATCAATACACGCTTCTTTTTTTTTTTTTTTAAAGAATTATTTATTTATTTTATGTGTATGAGTACACCATCCCTGTCTTCAGACACACAGAAGAAGGCATCAGATCCCATTACAGATGGTTGTGAGTCACCATGTGGTTGCTGGGAATTGAACTCAGGACCTCTGGAAGAGCAGTCAGTGCTCTTAAACCGCTGAGCCATCTCTCCAGCCCCAATACACACTTCTAAGCACCTCTGATGTAATACACACTCCAAAAAATTAAGAGAAGATGAACAAGGTCCTGGGAGAGTAAAGTCCAGTCTTTTTGACTGGCCAGCCCCCCACTGCACAGCTACAGCAGAGATGACAAGACCACACCCCTACAGATTTAACCTCAAACTCCACCAATTATAAATTGTGTGGTCCTGAGCATGTTACTAAACCTCTCTCTATGCCTCAGTCTTCCACTGAAATGAAGAACTTGATATAGGTTGAACATGCCTAATCCAAAGTGTTCTGAAATCTAAAATGCTCCAAACTTAAAAACGTGCGTGCCAGTGTACACAGACACTTACATTCAGATACCCGACAGCACTTCTGGTTCTGAGCATTTCGGATGAGAAACATCCCACATGTAGTGTCGATCTCACAAGACTGGTACTGCTTAAGAGGAAACAGTTGGCATGCATCAAACGCTCACAAGAGGGCCTCGCGGATGGTCAGCTCGCTGGACCAGCTAGCTGGTGGTCATCATTATGGCACTAGAGGCAGAGCTGACCTTTACTGTCCTAGTCTAGTGTAGTCAGATACAAGCCGTTAAGGCTTTGGAACTGCTCATGTCCAGGCACAGGTAGTACTAGATAAGGAGTAAGACACAGACAAGCAAAGCAGTAAACACCGCTTCTACTGAGTGAGCCAAGAACCCCTTTATAGCAGCTGGGTTCATCAGCAGTGAGGACTCACTGACGAAGACCAGGCAGTATGTTTTATTGCTGAATGAGAATCTCCCCTTCCACTCATAAAACCATTTGTATCGGGCAGTCAACTACAGAAAGCCCTCTGTGTTTTCTCCACAATACCAAGCAAGGCTTGCCCAGCATATAACAAGTACTTAGTAGCCTATTTAGATCAAAGTAAGTAAGCATCTTGTTGCATGCTCCCAGAGATAGTCTATAAATGGGATAGTTGCCCCTCCATACACAACAAGATTTTTCAAACTTTAAAGCCCAGAACAATCGCTAACCATCAGGGGAGGCTACATTTTCCCAGAAACCAAGATCTCAGTTTATGTAAGCAAATACTAGACTTTACCAGAACATACAATTACCATAGCCTTCAGTACAGAATATAACAACAGAAATTTTATCTTCACCGTTCTGTATACTGTAAGTTTGGAACTCTAAAGTATAAGGGCGAGTTTACAAAGCAAGGGGAAGTCCTGTATATCAGCTAACCTTACAGCCTGAGAATTATTCAGGTGTGATTAAAACCTGTCACCTACTCGGTAGGACAGCATGAGTGTATTCCATGCTGTGGCGGGGTACCACTGTGCTTTAGGGTGCGCTTGATAATAGTGAGCAGAAATGTGCCATCCCTTGGAAGGTCCCTGCAGGAAGCTTTATTTCTGCTTTAGAGAAATGGGGAGTATTCTCACAATTCTATTTGCCAAAAGAGCCTGTTTATTTACAAAAGCTGGTTACAGAGGGCTAGAAGAAAGGCCTTTCAATAGAGCTGTCTCTTCCTGTCTTCCTTTCTCTCTGCTCCTCTCTTGCTCCCCTTGAGAAGTGCTTCTGTGGCATGTCTGATTTCTAAGGCCTGATGAGACCCTGGATGCTACAGTGAATGTTGAGGCCTGAAAGAAATATTTCTCTCTCCCTCTTTGAGTCAGAAAATCTGAACACAAGAGGATCCATTCAAGGCATGATGGAGTGCCTCACAGAGGCGGCAATATGTTCCCGCTTGGCAAACAGAGAGCTGTTTGGACAGTGAGTACAGCCGTGCACTCAGCAAACATCAGCTTTCTGAAGACTTCGCAGGAGAAAGCGGGAGACTACATGGACCCCTTTTCAGACTCCAGCTCCAACTTGGGACAATCTCTCTAAACAAAGTGCCTTTGTTCCCAAAGGCACAATGCAGTGGGTCCCAACTGCTTTCCTAGAAACTATGTACATCTATTCACAACTGCATTCGAGCCAAAACATCATTTATAAAGACCTGAAAGGACAAGGAAGTGATGGGAGACACCCCGATTTCCATCTGTATGTGAATAGATAAGGAATGACTGGGTAGCTCTGTGCCTGTCAGCTGGGATGCCAGCTAAGATGGCAGCTACAAAAGAAGAGAGCCCGCCCACCCGCAGCTTCTCCAGGCTTGCCCTGCCCTTGTCAGCTGCTTTAAGAGCAGGGGCACTGCTTGTGCTGCATCTGAAGAACATCAACACACATCCCACAAGGAAATCAGAAGGAAATGTGAGCAAGAGAAGCCATACACGTCCAGTCAGGTTACTTCCTCTATGGATGTAATTCCTCTCTCCCTATAGGATTTCAGAAGAAAATGCTTAGAGCGTTGCATTAAATGATCAGTTTTGAAAGGTAGCAAGCAACACTGAATAAGACTCCTGTTAAGCCAAATTTTTACCAAATCCTTCATGACACAAGTAAACGAACATGGAGAAGACATGCTTGCCTTGGCTCGCTTCCCTCTCTGGGCATAACTTGCTACCATGACCCATGTATGCAGTGACAGACGGCTGTCACAATGACATTTTTATTCACATAAATGCAAGAACTAAACTTTGGACAAACTAAGAACCTAGCTCACTGGCTGAGCATTTGCTGAGTACTCTCAGTCTCTGGGTTCAGTCATCAGCACTGAAAACAGGCAAACAAACAAGAGTTTAAAAAGGTTTCATTTTGAAAATATGGGCAATGTCAGAGGAGACTGCGAGCAGAAAGAAAGAACGCATCTTACAGGACATGAGTGCCCACAGTCTTCAGTGCATTCTCACCATTCATCAGTGCTGACTCTCCATCAGTACAATGTGTGAAGGGCAAATGGCAGAACCTAGACAACTCTCCACAAATATACTTTAAAGGGAACGTTCTAATGTAGGAAAACTACTGCCATTCGGTGGCCTGGTTTTGTACAGCTCACAAGCAAATAGTTTCCATATTTTAAAAGAGCGAAAAGGGAAAAATAGAATATGCATCAGAGACTGATGTCTACCAAACAGGCTATTTTCCTACCATTTCCAGAACGAGTTTGGCAATCCCTGTGCTTAGCCAGTATAGAAGTGTTATTAATCCCTGGTTCTTCTTGAGACAAACAAAGAACACATTTTCAATTAATGTCTGGAAGGTTCAGAGGCCAGAGACCTGGTGAGGACGAAATGAGAGGGTAAGAACAGGACAGCCCAGCCAGGAATCCACTCACCCAACAACAAGAGCTTAGTAAGACAACCCTAAGATTTTATGATAAGAAAAACCCTTCATCCTTTGGGAAGATACCAAACAAACTGGACAACCTGCAGGATGCCTAACTTCTAATGCTCATGATAATAAGTACTTGCCTTTCTAGGAGGTGCGAGTTGATTGGACTGAGGAAACACTGATGCAGAGAGCACGCTTACTAGGAGTGGGGAGTGACCTCTAGTGTGTCGTCTGGAGCTCACTAGTTCTCTTGTAGAGTATGCCAGAAGAAACACAGACAAACAGAGAGCCATCGAAGCTGGCTGCTCTGTAAAGCATGCTTTTCCCTCTTATCATACACATGCATCCTCATACAGACCAGTCTGCACTGGGAAAAATTAAAGATTCCTTCTGCTTTCAATGAATAAAGGTTAGAGGTTTTAGGAAGGGACTGCTCCACGCACATTTATACTGAAGCATCAGTAAAGAGGAGACGGGAGGAGGAGAAAGGAGCAATTCTGACTGCATGACAGGCAGGCCAACTGGGTACAGTTGCCTCAGAAAAGTTCAAGAGAATTCACTAATGTGGATAGACAAAATTTATTTTTTTTTAATGTGAACTTATTTTCCTTTCTCGCTGTGTATGTGTGTAGGTTTGAACATCTATGCTTGTGGAGGCAGACATGGAAGTGCACATGTAGAAGACAGCAGACAGCCTTGGGTATCAGCTGCTCCCCTCCGGCATCCACTTCTACAAGCTTTACTTTTCTATTTGTAAATTATTATTATTATTAGGGTGATGAAGGTTGCAGGTGAGGAAGGCATGGGAGCATCAGAAGACAACTTTCAGGAATCTGTTCTCTTTTTCTACCCTGAATTTCAAGAACCAAACTAAGATCATCTGGATTATGCAGGTGCTTAGACCCACCGAGCCAATGGCTGGTCTTAGTTTTACTTTCCAAACTAAGCCACAGACCGAGGGAACATGTACCATGGCAGTCAGTTATCAGCACTCTGATTCCCGTAACTGAAACGAAGGCAATGTTTTCCACAGTGAGACCAGTGTGATGATACAACCTGGCACAGCCTCCCAGGCCCCCTGCACACACTTCCTCTTCTTCCTGGTCCTTCTCCCCACCTGGAGAATCCTAACATGGGTAATATGAGTGGAGTGGGATAAGTAGATATGTCGATATGGGGATCAGAGGATGCTAACGGAGTGGGAAGTAGAGAAGAGCTGGACACAGGAACACAGCATCTATGGCAGTAGCTCAATGATATGCTAATCTACATGAGGGAAAGGACATGTGCAGAGGGAACGGGGACATGACAACCAAGGGGAGAAGCAGAGGATGCACTAAGAGGTTCGTCACAGGCACAAGGGGCTGCACGTTTCCCTTTAATAAATATGGTGGGGGATTTAAAATAGGAAAAGGATTAGAATGGATTCTATATTATGCTAGAGTTATAAGCATCGTGTAATGAAGATTCCAATTTACATAGTGCAATGCAGAAGCAAGCATAAGATGTGAGGAGCTACAGGTGTGTGTTTGCTTCAGGCACAATCCCATGAAGCCCAGGTTGGCCTTGAAGTTGCTACATAGCCAAGGATGATCTTGAACTTCTAATCCTCCTGCCTCTACCCGACAACTGCTGGGATTACAGGACTGTGCCAAACCACCTGTCTAAAATGTGAGTTTTTATGCATGTATGTATCTGTTAACCTATAGGGACATTCATATTCAACTGGCTATCCAGCACCACATGATAGTCCTGACAACATACATACAAGTAACATTATATGGATCAACAGGCTTCCTTTGGGAATGTGTGAGTATATATGGATGTGTGTGTGTGTGTGTGTGTGTGTGTGTGTGGTGCGTGTGTGTATATAGTAATAACTGATAAAACCGTCAGGAATCTGAAGGAGAACAGGAAGAAGTATATGGAACAGTTTCAGAGAGGAAAAGGAAGTGAAAAAATATTAGAAAGTAAACTCTATACAATAACACAACACACACAAACTCACACACATGGATACAGGTATTCAAAAACAGACAAAGATACACATACAACAATTGATTTTAAAAAAGTATTCAACTCTACCCACTGTCTTAGCGAGGTCCAACCCAAATAAGTATCCAGTACACCATACAGCAGATATTAGCTCCCAATTTCTATTCTCTACTAAAAGATGCCAGGACTCCTTAGAAAGTGGCTAACTCAGGGATAGAACTAGAGGGAGTGGGGAGAGGATAAATCTAAAATACTTCATAAAGATCTAGCATTGGAACAGAAACCAAGAAGCCATCCAGTTGCCACTTCAAGTTCACACAACCCGAAAACAGGTGCTGCAGAGAGGGCCCCCTTACAGCTCACACCTGCCCGCCCAGTTCTGAAAGCACAACGGTGACTTGGGGACAGACAAATAGAAATGCAATATGAGGAACTGAAAATAAATAGAGAGAGGTGGCTCAGCTGGCAAGGGTGCCTTCAAGCCTGACTGACACCCTGAGTCTGACCCCCAGGATCTCCACAATGGAAGGAAGAACTGACTTCAGCATGCTGACCTCTGACCTCCACCTGCCACACATCCCCAACAAAAGAAATACATGTAGGAATTCTTTTTTAAAGAATAGTTTCTCAAAATATAACTCCATGAGCACAGCTACTTCAGTACATGTATGAGCATTGAGAAGAAACCTGTGGAGGTCTACACTGCCATGAGAAGGTGCCTGAAGCAATCTCGGACCTTTCAATATGGTTACAAGGCCCAAGAAACCTACAATGACAGCAGGTGCCTTCCTTAGAAACCTCCTGTCATGGTGCTGATCTAGGAAAAACCAGGCCCCTTCACAACACTTCTTACTCTAAAATCAAGTTTGGCGTAAATATGAAATGAAAACACAAGAGCATGTGTTCCCCTATGAAGTGATGGACCGCCTCATACAGACTAATACCAACTGAGAAAAATGATTTGAGTGTCTTCCTCACCTCCTCCATCTAACGCTCCTCTGTGCATCCCAGATGTGCTCCCAAGAACCACTAACAAAAACAGACTGTGGGGGCAAGGAACGTACTCCTTAGCACACAAGTTGTCGGAACTTATTTCTAGCAAGAATAGTTTTGTATCTTATAGTATAGCATTTTTCTATCACTGTGAGTCAGAATTTGACTTAAAATAACTTGAACTTTGCTTCATGTCAGTTTTCACAAACTAAGGTTGGTTCTTTTCCTGATGAAAATTTATTTGTGGCCTGGGAAAAAAAATTCTGTGAGGCTCTTCATAGCTCTGATTAACAAGCACCCAGCTAAGGAGTCAAAAGAAATCATTACTTCCCCAAGGCAACCTGACAGCATAAGAGGTTTCTTAGCAACACGGTAGTCACAGGAACCATTCACCATGGTGTAAGAATTAGGTTACCCGCTCTGAGTTGAGGTAGAGCAATATTTTAAACTCATTAAATCTATGGGCTCAAGGAAACTCCAAACTGGCAATGTCTCAGGTTTATGCTGTTCTCTGACTCTTTGGTGCTAGATTAGATAAGTATCTATAAAGAGTTCTAATTCCCCCAAATGTTCTTGTTACCTTTCTCTTAACATGAAGCTGGGCTTATGGTCAAAATTATAATCTTTCCAATAGAGTTTCTTCCTACACAGTTACGAGTACCGCAGATCGTTCCGATGAGTGAACTTTACAGAAGCTGTGAGGCAGCATTCAGATACAACAAAACTACACTCCTAAGAGAGTGTACCAAGGATTCTAAATTCCTTTTCACAAGCCAACTGAAAAAACAAACAACAACAACAACAACAACAAAAGTTGCAATGTTCCAAATGCATCCCAGACACCAGAGAAACAAAGGAATGGCGACTGTTATGAGGGCAAATCTGTATATCTATTTGCTTACATGTTACAAGACTAGTCAATGTCCTTCATATAAAAAGACACAAATCCAAAATTTATATGCCCAATAGTGTCCAAAATAAACACCACACATTGTGTGAGCTGAAAAACATCTATTTTGAATTTCAATCAAGAATTCTATGAGCTATGGGCCTAGATGTAGCTCCAGGGCAGAGCACCTGCCATACCACCACCGCTAAAAAGAAACCAAGGAATCGGGTCAATATCCTGGGATCTGTAATTCATAAAAGCTGTTTTCCACAAATGTTACTGTTTCATTCGGGGAGCTTCTGAGTCTCATCCTACACTGTGAAATAATGTTCCTAAGGATGGACAGGATTGAAGATTCACTGTGACCATGGTCATCTTGTGTTCCACCACCCCATCCATGTCATCGTACGTTGAAGGGTAAGCTTCTGAGACAGGAAACACACACTACATTTCTCGAGTAGCTTCTAGAGCACCTGGCAAATCCTGCACCTTCAACATATGTGACTGGTTAAATAAATATATCTGTCAGTACTAAGGTACAAATGTGTAACTCTTTGTGTGGCTGCAAAATTTTGTCTGCTCACCTGTAACCCTTCCTGACCCTAAAATCCACCCATTTTCCACTCACAGTTTGGTACACACTTTTGTTTTTTCAAAACATGACAGGGTTTTTGAAGAACTGCTGGTTTTCCTTTTGTGATGATAACTTGCTGCTGTTTGCTTACAAGGGGATGTTTTTAGAAATCAAAAGTATCTTCCTTCCCAACACAGAGTACAAGCACAGGAGAAGCAAAGATCCCACCATGCAAGGTGGACAAATCAGGCTGGCCAAGTCCAAGTCATCGGCCTCCCTTGGCCAGGACAGGCAGCAGAGGTAATAAACACAGCAGCTGAGGTTGTAATGGGGCCTGTGGAGCAGGAAATGACCCTAGGCAGAAGATTCCAAGTCAAGACGCCCTTCCACAGAGGTGGCCCTTCTACAAATCATCTGCTGCACACAGGTGGATCTTACAGAAAGAATCTCTTATACTTGAGGCCAGCAAACCAAACATCTTTGGAAACTTCTAAGAGTGTCCAAGCAGTTAGATGGCAGAAACGACACAGAGAGAAAAAGGCTGAAGCCTAACATTGAACACGAGTAACCCCAAGTGCAGATCAGGAGACAGGAGCTGAGGAAGGCAGAAATAAGAAGAGCAAGGCAACCACGGGCAGACACTTAGATAGCTAGTTCTTCTGCAAATGAGCAGCATTATTTGTGATACCAAAGCCCCAGATAATGTCGAGTTTGGGTTTAGAAGATTCTGTTCTTGATGGTCTGGATGGTCTGCATTGGATACGGAACAGAGTCCCAGCGCTCTGTGATGCAATCCTTTTTACTAAAGTCAGCCCTAGAGCTTCATGGGAGAATCTTCAAAAGGGATCAGAAACTGCCTCACCTTGCCACTGGCATTATAAAGGTCAACCTAAATTAGGAGCTTGCTCGCCCTGGGTTAACAGGAGCAGCTGTCCACACCCCACCTCATCCTCCATATAAACTTACAACTGAAGTTTTTACTCCTCAAAGTATGAACAAGAGAGGTAAGCGGGAAGAAACGAAAGGTCTGGTGACATCCATGTCCCCTGGGCCACTCTGGTTTCACTCCAGGACAGAGCAGGTACTAACCCACATAGCACCTCCCCGTGTAGGACATGACCTGCGCGGCATCCTCCACTTACTGTGACCTGCCTAGTGCACAGCTGGGTAGTTGGCACGGCTGAGAAGACCTCAGTTTTTCCAGTAGAACAGACTACACAGAGACTACACAGGGAATAGAAAAGTTTGATGCCATAATGAAACCCACTAGTTATATGCTAATTAAAAATAAAAACAATAACTGAAGTTTCAAGTTCGATCCCTGGTTTGGATGGCTTACCTAACTTATGAGAAGCTAGGCTCTCCTGCTGACGTAATGGGGACCTCACCCTGATAGAACAAACGTTTTAAATAAGCAGTGATATAAGCCAAACTAAAGACAAGGCCTCTCTGTGTGTGATTCTGTGCCTGCCTGCCTCCCTTCCTTCCTTCCTCTCTCCCTCCCTCCCTGTCTTTTTGATGGAGGCTCCTGTCACCCTCAGATCCACACTCCATAACCTTGAACAAATTATCTGGCTTTCCTAGCCTTAGTCCCTCCATCTTGAAGGCAAAGAGAGCTTGTTTTACTCTAATGTGTCATTTCCTTCTAAGGTCAGATGGCTTAGGTACGTCAAGATAATATGAGGTGAATGCTATAAATTCAACAGCTTTTCCTTACACTAAAGAAGCATAGGTTCATCAAAGAAGGACAAAGTTTTCAATCCTTCTCAGCAGCTCTAACAGGGATCCACAGAAACAGTGGCATGGTTTAACGTGGGAACCTAAAAGGCAGGCTGCCTAGGTTAGCTAGACTCCAGTCCGCACTGCTGTAAGCTCCCACAACCTGTTCAAGCTACTTAACTTCATTGATTTTTCTATCTGCACAAAGGTGTGTAGCTAAGTGAGCAAGCCTCGGAATACCACTATCCATGCGAGTGAATAATAAAAGATTTCAAACATCTCAAATGTTACAGTATTGTAGATTTTTAAAGAAGCAAAGAAAAACAAGTCTTCAAAGCTCTGGTTTTCTGGAGCCATCACTTATTATTAGAGAAAAGGCGGCACTATTCTCATGCTCCAAAAATAGAAGAGAGTACCTGTTGCCATGGTGATCAGTAGTGGAGATAAGAGCAGCCTGCCACAGAAAATTGGGAATGGAAAGCAGCCAATTACCTATGAAGGGCATTGCAGGGGACAGAGAGGAGGTGTGAGCCCCTACAACTTTCTCTCAAGTACAAAATATTTCTTCCTCATCCTGACAACAATGCTGTTACTATGACAATACTGGAAATTAAACCTTTCTGCAATCTCCCTTTTAAAATGGAACCATGATAAAACAGTAAATGATGTTTTCAAAATTAGAAACTGTGAGCATCACTTGTTATGATCAAAATGTATTATTTAGGCAAGGTCACTGTTTTCACTGAGCAAACATTAGTGTTAAGGAAAATGCAGAGTTCCCTGGTTGTAAAGCACGGCAAGTCTGCTCGCATGCTTCCCTGTTCTACATGATCATTCATTCCTAAGTCCCTTCCTCTAGTAGGTAAGGGAACACCCAGCAGGGAAACGGTGGTGAGCAGAATAAAGCCTCGTGAGGAGGCAAAGGACTGCACTGTATGAAAAGTGCCGCGGCGGGCGGAGGTGTGAGAAGACCTGCACACTGAGCATGTGCTGGATGCCCGTGATCTAGAATGAAGGACTGAGAGCAAACCATCTACTAGGAGCTCAGTATAGATTTCTGGACTGGAAACCCACTGACCCCACCAACTTCAGCCTCAACATTCTAAAAATGAAAAAGCAAGGAGAAAGTTTGCTAGGCTGCTCTGTATAAAACGTTGCTTCAAAATAAAAAGAGGAGGCTACTGAGATGGCTCCGTGGGTAAAAGGTGCTTGTGGCCAAGCCTGATGACCTGGGTTCAATTGCTAAGAATTGAATGGTGGAAGGAAAGAACTGACCTCTGTGTGTGTACCACAACATACGCATGCCTATGCACATATACAGACAAACACAAAATGAAAAGGGTGGTGAAAAAAATTAATAAACATAAGCTGTTAGGTATAACTTGATATACGTTGTTCAGGGTGAGCTCTAATTTTGTTTTGCTTTGTTGATTTGGTTTGGGTTTTGAGAGAGGGTCTCCCTATGTAGTCCTGGCTGCCCTAGAACTCACTCTATAGACCAGGCTGGCCTGGAACTCACAGAGATCTGCCTGCCATGCCTCACACGTTCGGGAATTAAAGGTGAGTGCCGTCATGCCTAATGAGTTCTAATTAATGGTAATACATAGAAAGAGTTTGGCCAAGCATATCTGGATATATCTTCAGGCCAAAACTCATCAGAGTTAACCTAAGAGTTATAAAAACAACAAGGTCTGAAATTTTTACTAAGTATCACTGTTGTTTGTATCCTGATACACTTGAGAGAGCTGAGTCATGCTATCCAGTCATGTATTCTATCATTTCTGTAATGTATGACTGTGTCCCCCTCAAATAGTGGCAAACACACCACAGCATCACTCCTCAAACAATGTATACGTGAAAAAGCAATTACTTTACTGTCTGCATATTATCAGCGCTAGATACACATAAAGAGACCACACTTTTATGTAACACATTTCCATTTCTTAAAGTACTTTTTTTAATATATAAAAGATAAAAGATATGATGCTTTAAAAAAAAAAAAAAAGTGTGTTCTATCCAGGACTCAAGTGCACATCTATAATCCCAGTACCAGGAGGACTGAGGCAGGCAGATGAGATACTGGGAACATAGAATAAGACCCTATCTAGACTGATTAGTTTCAAAAGGAGAAATCTATGAATTTATAAGCCCAGGAACATACAACAACTTCAAAGCCAATGCTTTTCATAAACTATGGGAAGAACATGCCAGGCCTCTGTTCTTCTTATTGCCAGATTTGTGTTCCTTACAGCTGACACCAGCTCCACATGCAGGCAAGGAGAACGCTCCTGACGACCTGGAAGGGCTCTCTGAACGAAGTCGGAAGTGTCACACGCAGACACCCTCAGCCACAGGCTGGGTTTCACAGTTCCTCTCCCTGCTGTGTTACAGTAAATCAGCTCATACGTAGTTTGGGAGCTCAAGTCACAGAAGTTGGGTTACTTAATCCACTCTAGGGAAGAGGGAAGACACTAAGAAGCCACAGTGAGGTGCTGGTTGGGAAGAAATGACATCTCCACTGTGACTCACAGGAAGTGCAAGAGAGCACAGGGCAGGGGAAGCCGCAGAAATGGAAACTCTTGGAGCCCCACTCCACCTTCACTGTGGAAGAAGCTCTGTTCAAAGGAGGACCCTGGACTTCCCAGTCTCTCCTGGTCCTCCTAGCCCTGGGCTGGTAATAGGCTTGCAGATCAGGAGGGGAAACAGCATGTTCCCAGACACAAAGATAAGGAAACTGGGGGAAAGGCACTTTCCCTCAGGCCCAGCCTCTTACAGTTTTGCCAGGCCTTTGCACAGTTATCAGAGCAGCCAAGGCGGCTGGGGACAGTTTCCTGTGAGGTCACCCTGCATGTATCCTACCCATAAATTCTTAACTAAACCAAAAAGATGAATATTTGGGATGCTTTTACAAGGATGTCATTGAGCAGCTCAAATTCCAAATTTGGAGGGGTTTTTTTGTTTAGTTTTGTTTTGTTTTTGTTTTTAGCATTATCAGGATGGTGAAGAGAAAAGCACTTCGGTCTTATTTGATAAAAATGAAATAGAGGAAGGGACACAGAGTCAACTGTTTACTTCTTGCAGTTTCTGGAAACAAACAAACAAGAAACAAGGAAACAGAGCAAATTAAATCTGCACTGCAGGAGAATTCATAGCCCTTCTTCAGAAGGTAGATGGGGCAGACTTAGTGAAGTAATTTCAAGAATGCTAAAAGCATGTCAATTCTATAAGCCCACCCTTTACCCCCCCCTTCTAGTCTTTCTCCTGAGATACACAAAAGAACTACAACCATTTTCTTACCTATTATATTCCCCCCAAATTCTCTTATCTTTTTACATCCTAGTTCCCAAGTGAAACAAAAGGCCTGCATGTCAAAACAGCAGCATACACTGCCCTGGATCATTGAGAAACAAAGACAAAGAACTCCCACCAAATTCACACTGCATGATTATTTTCTTATAATTAAAACAAGCAGTAAATACAATAGGTGGGTTGTTTGTCTTTGTAAACAACTAAATTGTCAAAGCCATGTCAATAGACTCTATTGGTTCATTACATAAGCTTTCTCAGAACTAGGATAAGCATATTCTAAGTAACAGTGTAATGGAAATACTATAAAGCACCAGGAATTAGGTTTTGTTTATAAGTTGTTAAAGTGAATACATTCCTTTTCAAATCTCAATTAAGAATAAAAGACACAGATCTCTGCAAAAGATCTAAATCTCTAAATACTTGAAAACAGGTATATACGTTTTGCAGCTCTATCTCTAGCTTTCTCAACAGAACTCAACTTTAAAATGCTGTTTAAAATACAAATGGCTTTTCAGAGGTGACGTCCTTTTGCGGCAGAGGATGACTTCCATGTCTGTGCAGATTACTTGTCCCTAATCAATTTACAGGCTATCTTTCCAACTAACGGGTGTGGTCCAGGGAAGGTGAAGGGTGGAAAGAGGTCTAGACATTTTTTTGGAGTCTACCTAGAAGGGAAAGAAATTAGCAGATTTTTTTTCTCCAGCCTGCTATAAGTGAAAAAGTTGTGGGCTGCGTGAACATTTTAAACTTGGCAGAACCTTGTGGAGGATGAGATAGTTGAGGTGCTTTTGTCTAGGACGAAATCGCTCACCTTCTAAGGAACAAAATCCACTAGCTACTCATCTATCCTCCTGGAAAGCACTCAGACACCAACTTACAGGTTAATCAGGGTACCCCTGAATATTTGGTGTGTGTGGGTGTGTGTGAGGGGGGGAGGGAGAGGGAGAATGTGTGTGCAGTGTATACACCCATGTATGTATATGCATAAGCCCATGTGCACGGGTAAATGTTGGAGGAGGTATCCCCCCTCCACCACTCTCCACCCAATTCCTTTGAGCAGAGAATTCTACTAGGTCTAGACTACGCTGGCAGCTAGCAGGCCCCAGGGAAGCCCTGCCTCTGCTCTCCACAGCTTTGGGGTCACACACAGGTCACACAATCCTCTTGTACGTGTGGGTATGCATGTGCATGTTCATGTTGAGACAGGGTTTCTTTGTGTAGCCTTGGCTATCCTGGAACTCAGAGCAGGCTGGCCTTGAACTCAGAGATCCACCTGCCTCTGCCTCCTAAGCACTGGGACTAATGGTGTGTGCCATCACCGCCCAGCCACACTAGGCTTTTTAAGATGGGTGCTGGAGCCCAAACTTGGGTCCTCAATCTTGCATAGAAAGCACTCTTACACGTTAAGTCATCTCTCCATGCCTCAGTTGTTGAATTCTGAGTACTAAAATATTTTCTTAAGGAAGCTAATACCCACAAGACAATTCCTCACAACTGCTACCAGAATGACTGACTTATAGCTCAGGGATCCCAGATGCTGGTGTCCCCACCATCTTTCAGCTCAAGGCCCTCTCTGGTCAGCTGAGCACACTGGGAGGTACTCCATCAATTAGTTTATCGAGCTTTCAAGCTGGCCTCCTTTTTGCCAGTAAAGACACTGTTTTAAGTACTACGTGAAATGATACAGGTCTTGACGTATAGGGTGTCTCTTTCTTTGTTTTTTTACAATTGATTTGCTTGTTAATATTTATTTTCAATTATGTCTACATGTGTAGATGTGCACACGCTGTGGGGAGGTGGGGTGTGGAGGGGTGCCTGCAGAGGCCAGAGACACAGACTCCCCTTGAGCAGCCATTAAGTACCTGAGTTCTGCAACAGCATCAAGAGCTCTTAGCCACTGAGCCACCATTTCTCTAGCCCTAACAGCTTCTTAGATCAGGGTCTCAAAGGATCTGGTCCATAATTGTCTAGTGACTGCTTAGTACTTGTGCCTTTGAGGACATGACGGTGGGATTCGGACAGGATCTCTGTTTCCATCATCGCCGACAGGAGGCAGAGAAAGAAGGAGATCAGAGAGCCAGGAAGTGGGCAGGTACAATATGTCTCTTAGAGGACACACACACACACACAGTCTCTTCTCTCTCACATTAAACATAAATAAGCAAAGTAAATCACGTTAATGGCACAGAATAAAAACCAGTCTTTTCATACATTCATAATGTACAGAAGTTACAAATTTTCATGCATGGTAAACATTAACTTTGGTATTGAAAAAGAGAAAGAGGGCACTTTCCTATTTTATAGAAAATTATCAATTAAAATTTATGTATGAAAACCCATCTTCACATAACCGAACTTTAGCACTCCCTAGTAGAAATGGTGACTCATCGGTCGGAATGTTTTACTTCTTAAAAAGAGAAGTACAAGGACGACCTGGATCTATGCACGCAAATTCCAGAGAACAGTGCCCCAGGCTCCAGGTTTCTTATTTCCAGAGCCTTCCTGTCACGTACATGACAGCGTTCTAGGACACTCATCCTTCAGTGCTCTATCCTGCTCCCACTTGCCAAATGGAAGAGGAAGATTAACTTTCTGTAATTCCTCCAGTGCTAGGATGGCAAAGGGTGGGCTTCTCCGGGCAGAAGTTCTGCGCAGAGTTCCTAACTGAATGCAGCACCTCCGTTTCTCCTTTACACAGCTTTTTAAACTTAGCTCATGTTTTTGTCAGCTCCATACGTGCATGCGATGCTTTGTGGAAACTGCATTAGGATTTTGCTGTTGTTATTTTGATGGTATTGAGGATTGAACTCAGAGCCCCACACTCGCTGGAGCAACTGCCCCAGCTTGACTGTTAGCACAATACATTCTGATGCCAAGTCAAATAGAGCTTCCAGTAAGACGAGCAAAACACGCTGCTGACGGAAAGGCATGGATGGCATTCTCAAGTGGAGAAACCCACTCAAATTTCACGCTGGATCCCCTGTCCACAGCAAGATCCCCGGCCACAATGGAAGAGCGTGGCTGGACCAATTACTACACCAAAGCCAAGTCTGTCCTAGAAATGTTGTCAGCAGAAGTGTGAGGAGCATGGCAGCCACAGCCCTTCTATGGCCGACACCTTGGGTGAGGAATGAGGTACCATCTGCCAAGATCTGTCATCAAACCCAAGAGGATGCAAGAGCTTCCTGACCAGGGGTGGCCTCTTGGTGTCTTAACAAACATCCCAGGTGCCACCTACACATCTGGCCAGGCTGACTCACCCCCGCCATGGCTCTCCAGTGGTTGCTAGAGAAGGCCAAAGGCAGTCACCAGCCTGGTGGTCTTCCTCACTCCTGCATTCTCTGTCCTTTCTCCAACAGTATCAGCTCCTTGAATTGCTCTCTTCAGGGACCAGCTTCTCTGGTTGTTTCCTGTCCTGCTAGGGAAGGAATTCTCTCTCTTTGGTCCTTGTCAGATTATGTGGAATGATGGAAAGGCTCTACACACAAGTCACAAAATCAAATCCGTGCTGGGTCTGGAGCTGGCTCAGTCCACAAGGCACAAGCACAAGGACCTGGGTTCAATCCTTAGCACCCACACCCGAGCCAGGTGGGAAGCTGTAAAGCTGTATCCCTAGAACTGTGAGAGTGGGGTACAGGGAGGCAGATTCATGGGATCACTGGCTCGCCAGCTGTCCTAGTCAGAATTGTACTGCTGCGAAGAGACACCATGACCATAGTTACTCTTACTAAAGAAAACAATGAATTGCTGCTGGCTTATAGTTTCAGAGGTCTAGGTCATTATCCTCATGGCGGGGAGCGTGGCAGCACACAGGCAAACATGGTAGCTAAGAGTTCTACATCTGGATCCACAGGCAGGAGGAAGTGAGAGTCAGTGGGCCTGAAGCAGGTCTTTGAAACCTCAAAGCCAACCCCCCAGTGACAGGAGTCCTCCAACAAGGCCACTCTTTCTAATCCTTTCAAATAGTGCCACTCCCTAAGCATTTAAATATATAAATTTATATTTTATTTAAACCACCATATCAGCCTAAGAGAAGTGACAAAGTTCTAGGCCAATGAAAGACCCTGTTACAAATAAAAAAGTAGAAACCATCTGAGGACTGATAGTCGAGGTCACATGCACTGTATGCACATATTTAAACACACCCACCCACCACACACACACACACACACACAGAGAGAGAGAGAGAGAGAGAGAGAGAGAGAGAGAGAGAGAGAGAGAGAGAGAGAAAGACTGAGACTCCATCATACTGAATCCCTGGGTGGACACACCTATCCCAAGATGCTTTAAAAGTCAGCAGATCAGTGCATTCCCACACCCATGTAAAGAACATCTATATAACCTTGCTTTACAAAGCACTAAGGGAAGACACTTTGAGGCTGCTCAAGGAAACCCACTCACTAACTGGACAACAGCCTGCTTCTCCTGTCTTTCACTTGTAGATGTGTTTTGAACATGCTAGCCATGCAGTTTGCCAGGAAGCTACAGTCCTCCCTGCCTCCTGCTTTCCCACTTGAGGCCTCCATTCCGCCTTCTTCCTTCTTCTGAAGGGGAGCTGTGCCAGCACTGGACAGCTCTCTTGAAAGAACATAAGCCAGCACTCCACTCAGTCCTGCAAACAGTCAAGGCTTTGCTTGTTTGCTTGTTTGTTCTTAAGAAAAAAAAGTGTCTATTCAGAATGCCTATATCACTTCAATTCTTATTTTCAGGGCTTATGCTGGACAAGATTTAAGATCAACCAGACATCATTATTATTGTTAAGAGAAAAAGTAGCTTCCTCCCAGTTCAAGAGCAGATGCCACCGGTATACATACATTAATGCCCTCTTCTACTATATCTGCCTGATCTGGACCACAGCCTCCAAATGCCAATTTTTCTTACACTTTAAGACGCTAAAGCTACATCTAGAAGATCCTCCTACTGATGAGCAATGGACCAGAAAGGCATGCCAGCTTCATGACTGCCTGCAGAAATTCAGGCATATTTCAGAGCTAAGCACTGATAGGGTCTCCATGGCACTGTTTGCTCAGCTGATGTGCCCACCTCTTTTAAAGCACAGTAAGATCAAAAACATGGCAGCTCTCCTTGATATCTCCTGAATCCTCACATACCATCAGTTGCCAAGACCTGTCTTTCTGCCTCCTCAGATATATTCTTTTCTCCCTATCCATCGGAGTAACCGACACCATGCTTTGGGTTATGTTGAACATGTGCATGTTTGTTGCATGAGCAGATACAGTAGGTAATCGTACTACTTTGAGATATCTGGTTATATTCACTTGGCAGAGCCCCTGCCTTCAGGAATCATTGTAAAGATCACTTGTAGGCAAAATGCTTATGTTTGAAAGCTGTAGTGAGTTCCAGGACCACACAAGTGATCAGTGACCCACAGATGCCACGTTCCCAGAGCACCTGCTTCAGAGGGTGTACGCAGGATCCAGAATCTACACCCTCAGCAAGAACCTGACATCCACGGCTCACATCTGGCAAAGGTTGTGGCCAGCTGGACAGATCACATGACCATGATAGGGACAAGGGGATAATAATCACTACAGTACCCATTTCCCCTGGCTGTGGCCAAATTAACTGCAAAGAGTGAATCCCTCCAAATGCGTCAGGAAGAAGAGGAAAGAGTGAGGCACTGTCATTCGGAAAGGTTGGTCTGGCCAGGGTGACAACAAATGTGTGCATGAGGACTGTAAACTCCAGAGGCCACTTAGCCACATATACTGACAGCAAGTCAGCCAAGCAAGTACAATTACCTGTTTCAGTTCTTGAAAATGAAGAGTGATCAACCGTGTGCACATGTGCGTGTGCTCGTGTGCATGAGTACATAACATACTGCAGGATGTGTATGCAACAGGAGACCTAGCGCTCCAGTTCTATCCATCTGTTACAACTTTGAAAGGAACATTTTGGGATCACACCTTTAATTCCAGAACTGGAAAAGAAAGGCAGGCAGATCTCCATGAGTTAAAGGCCATGCTGGTCTGCATAGCAAGTCCCAGGTCATTCAGGGCTGTAGAGTGAGATCCCAACTTGAAAAATAAATAAATATAAACCTGAAAGGAACATTTTGCTTTTAATACAGACTTTTTCTTGCTTTTGTAATTCATTTCGGGTATCTGCATGCACACATTGATTGTACATGAAACGGTGCATACATGAAGGTCCAAGGACATATTGCAGAAGTTAGGTCTCTCCTTCCAGCTCCGGCAGCAAGCATGTCACGCACTGAGACCCCTCACTGTAAACTGGATGGTTCAATTTACTGTATTTTCTCACAACCTTCACTTTTTCTACTGACCTTGATCACAGGGTTCTGTGGAGCTCCTCCACATACTAACTCTGCAGGAGAGTGTGATACAAAGGGAAACTTTTCAAACCCATACACTAGAAGGCAAGCCAAGTCTCTGGTCGGTATGGTATTAATGTTTAGCCGCAAGGCAAAAATAGGACAATAAAAAATACCACAGTTTTTTGTCACTAACAGAAGAAAGTCAATAAACTAAATATTGGTTGAAAGAAGAGAATGAAGGTGCTCTCTACTGCAGTGGCTACAGTGCCTCGCCGGGCTGAGCGTCCTCAGACACACGATGCTCTCAATGGCCCCATTCGAATGATTTGCCTTTCAGCCACAGAGAACAGAGCCCACGCTGCAAACAAACCAAGATACAACAGATGAAAAGAATAACTAAGCATTTCCCTGTCATAGTCCCTCTACCACCCATGACGCACAGGGCTGCAGAGTCCTGAAGAAGTCATTTTAAAAGCAGCTTGGAAATGTTTCAGGAGGAACCCTTGCACTCCACTGTCTGGGGCCCAAGGGTCAGCAGGTGTCATCTTCTCTTTGCTAGGACCATCAGCTATGTGAGCGCAAATGGCAGCATGTGACAAGAATTCTGGGCTGTCCGGTAAAATGGTGAACATGCAGAGAAAGCAAAGCATAGTGGAAAAGACAAGCTAGCACAAAACAAAATGGGCTTAGCAGCTGGACATCACCCCAACCTCCCTCTGTGAGTAACGATGGGCAGAGAGGTAGATTAGGCCATAGGACCAAAAGGCAGTTGGGGAGGAATGGGGGGAGGGGTACCTGGGGTCCAGAAAGGATCAGCAATTTGGTTGAAGCACAGGATGAATGGTTAGGAATTAACTACAAACTCAAAAGACCTCACCTCTCACCACAGAGGCTAGATAAACACCACAGGCTTAAGAGACTGCCACCAGCAACCCAAGTCTCTCTTCACTCCTCACTAACACAATACAAACTCCAACATGCCCTTGCCCTCCCCATCTGTCCAAGGTGTCTGGGTGTTTGCTTATTTGTTTCTTTGTTTGCTCTCATGAGACCAATCTCACATCTCAAGATTGCAGTCTGAACAGGACAAGGCTTGATAAGTCCATGTGTTTTCCCTGAAAGTTCTTCATAGTCACAGATTCCAGACATTCATACACACATATGTGGGAACCAGCTGTTGTGTTAGCAAAGTGTTTAGCTTTTCTTTTCCTTTGGCTTAAAAATACTAGAAGGAATTTCAAGCAAGATGAAACTGCCATTCAGATTTGGGAGTTTTTAAATAGATGCGTTTTGTGTTTCTCAGGCTAAAAATAATAGTCTTTACATTAAACTCCACACTGCATAAATAAGACTCAACCATGTGGGGTTCTGAGCAGGCGGCAGAAAGCAAAGCTGCAACAGGACTATTTCTGGAATAAGGCTCAGTGTTTGGGAACCTCTAAAACTGAGAGCTTTCCCTGGAGAAAACAGGTATAGTCTCCTAAACACACTCTGGGGTGCTGGATGCTTGTGGGGCAGAAGATGAATGTGCTGTGGTTGGGAAGATAGGGAGCCAACCTGTACCAAGGGCTGTGGAAGTGGCACGGTGCTCACAGCTCCCATCCAGAGGCGCCTGCATTCCTCTGGTCTGAGGAGCTGCCAACGTGTGGAAACATCTCCCCAGTGGGCATCTTTTACTGCATCATGAATGGTTTCTCAGTTCACTGCTGCTCGCTAAGTCTTGCTGGTAAATAACACATTCCTAAGACATACTGTATCAACACTAAACAGGCCTCACCGGAGGCTCCTACCAAGCTGTTTCAGCAGTCCAGCCACAGCGAGGGCCTTCTATTCGAGACCAGCAGGAGGGTTAAAACTTTCTAACAGGACCCAAAAGGCAGCTCCAACAACTATGCAGCATCCTCTCCCAGAGGCAGTGAAATAGCTCATCAGAACACAGCACAGATGTTTACCTCTTAGGAATTTTTGAGACAGTCTCAACAGGTAGCCCTGGCTGGCCTGAAACTCAGAGACCTACCTGCATCTGCCTGCCCTGTGCTGGGCTTAAAGGTGTGCGCCACCACACCTGGCCAGCAACTCTTATGTCACCTGTGGATTTTAACTTGAAACAGTTACGGTCAAATTTAGATCATCATGGTGAAAGCAACAGGAGAAACGAGGCTAGTCTCTAGAAGAAAACAGCAGATAACATGTCAAGCAGAAAAGAGATTCTCTAAGGTCCCTTCAACCTCCCCCAGCACAGTAAGTCCCCCTCCCCCACCCACTTACCCCTAACATCATACACTAATTTCAGCTTCATTTTCTCTGACTTCTGAAAAGGGGAATGGAAAATTCTTAAACTCCATCAAAAAAACCAACAACAAAAAAACCTTTCCTTTCCTATAAACGGTCTTAATGGAATTCTCCCTGAACAGCCTAAAGAATCACTTTAGTACCCATGTTAACAGTTGTACAGTGTTGCAAAGAGAAACATGGAACTCAGATTAAATTTACTAGACTGAGGAGAACAAGGTAGAAAGCTGGGAGTGGGGAGGGGAGAGGCAAAACAAATGAAGAGGAACACGGGAACTGTCTTGAGGACACCTTCTGACACCCACATGAGTACAGGGGCACACATACATGCGGCATTCATACACAGCTGTGTGACATACGTGCAGCCCATGTACATAATACAGCACATACACACAATAAAATATACGCATAGTTAAACTGCTATTACTCACAATAAAAACACCTCAGCAACTCCTGAGTTTGCCTTTTGTTGTTAAAGGGGGTAAGAGTGGGTTCCTTCCATTTAAAGTGTAATCAGTTGCTGTCATGTCGACAGTGTGATGCGGCCTACACTGTAACAACCATTCACAGCAACCTGCTTCACCCACAAGGTCCAAAGGATCGCACAATTCTCCAGAGTTCTTGGAAACAAATTTTCAGTTTTCCTCACACAGGTCTATCTCATTTCTTCCCCAGAGAGTCAGTCAGAAATGCTCCTTCCTCTAATAAATGCTTTGCTTTAGACAATGTCCACAACAACAATAAAAATAACTTTGGTTTGGCATCTATGAGAGGAAAGCCTTACAAACAAAAATACTCCAGAAATTGACAGCTAACTCTAGATCTCTCTCTCTCTCTCTCTCTCTCTTCCTCCCTCCCTCCCTCCCTCTGTGTGTGTGTGCGTGCGTGTGTGGTGTGTGTGTGTGTGTGTGTGTGTGTGTGTGTGTGCAAGCACACTCCTGCACTCATCTACATCTGTGTGTATCTTCCTCGATCATTGTCTACCTTCTTTTGGGGACAGAGTCTCTAACTGAACCTGGAATTCACTCATCTTGTTAAACTGGTTGGCCAATGACCCTAGGAGCCTCCTGTCTGGTTTTTTATGCAGGTGCTAGGAACTGAACTCAGGTCCCCGTGAGCCACCTCCTCATCCAGATATTCTACTTCTAATATTAGATATTCTTTACTTGGTCTCCATAAAAGAAAAATCTAGAACTTGACATCTAAGTGATTTGGGGTCATGATAAATACACTCAACAAAAAGAAAGACAAATTCTCCCCTGAGCAGCAAAAGGAAAATGCCTTTAAGATCTAGTCAGTGGCTTGGGTGGCCCAGGGTCTGACTCTGAGAGTGGACCACATCTTTGCAGTACATGAAGGGTTCCTTGTATAAGGATGAGGAGGCACATGATAACCGATGACAGTCAAAGCTTCTTGCTGACCACAACATACCTATTATGTTACAAATAGACCTACTTTTGTCAGAGTCCACCCTCATAGGTGCTGACTTCCATTAACATCCGGGTGAAAGGGCACTGCAGCCCCAGGCAGACATGGGTAATGCCACTCCACACATGGTGTTCACGGGTGAAATCTGTCTATAGGGTTTTCTTTTCTTTTTTCTTTCTTTTTTTTTTTTTTTCAAATTTCAGAGTCCTTTCACTAGTAACAAGCTGCTTTCTATTTACTGAGTTGCAAGCACAGGAATCCTGAGTCAAGGAAGATGCCCTGTACTTTGAAAAAAAATTAATACGGCTGTTTCCCTTTAGGAATGTCACAGGAATCCAGCTGCCAATCCCTCTCTGCAAGCCTCCCCAGGCCGTTCCACCACTACGATGTCACTTGTCCATGGCAGTGCATTAACAGACTGTGACAAAGCCATCTTAGTCTTCAGTGAAAAGAGTGAGGTGAGGAAGGCTGTGGACATCCAAGTTTCCATCCCCAATGTATGTCACATCTAGAACCAAAAATAATGGGGGAGAAAGCTCTGTTGAGTCAGAAATGTGACAATGCTCAGTATCATAGAAAATAAGTCTGCGTTCTGAACCAGGTGTTTCTGACGTGTCCAACACATTGTAAGCATATCTTAATAAAATTAACCAAAATGTTTATGTTCTTGTAGTTATTTCTTAACAAACAGGGGGCTTTGTTGTGAGCTTGTGCACACAGGGATCTCCATGGTCCATTTCTGGAACATCCCGTCACGGCCTCTGCAGGGTGACAGAGATACACCTAAAGCCACCAAGGACCTCCTTTCTTCTCTGACTGCCCACCACTGTTCTCACAGAGAACATAGAGGACATTTAACAATGGAGTAACACTATAGCAGTTGCTGGAAAAAGTGGCCCCCAAATTTGCATAACAAAATCCACTCTTTGTTTGAATTCAAAACTAGCTCTTTAACAAACCAAAACAGGTGGTGTGGAGGTTCAGAGGGTAAAACTCGGGATTTGAGTTTCGATCCCCAGGACCCTTGTACAAAAGCCAGTGCTAGGCAGGCAGACACATGTAGGCCCCTGGGCTGGCTGGCCAGCTCACACTCCAGCCTGTCAATAGGTGAGCTCTGGCTTCAGTAAAAGACTCCTGTCTCAAAAAACAAGGAGGGCAATGGACCACTGAACTAATACATACATACATACATACATACATACATACATACATACATACACCCGGTGACACATATAAGCACAAACATGAACGCACACACACACACACTCATGCGAAATGTTTGAGCTGGGTTCTTAAGAAAGAACTAAAAAGGCAGCAGATAAGAGGAACAGAATGGACCAAAAGGCTCCTTCTGTGTGATACATACGTGTGGTTCCACACCTCATGTTCTCCAGGCTTACCTGGCTCCCAGATGAGGTTAGGGTCCATGAACTGGGAGTGGGAAAGGTGGCCACAGCAAACAAGAAATGACTCACCCACAGCAAAGAGTCCTGGTACCAGCCCACCCAGCATCCTTAGGTGACAGCAGCACTCTGCCCTGACTTAGAGGACAGAGAAGTGCTGCCAGATCCCAGAAAGGAAACCCTGCAAATCCTGACAGGAATAGAAATAATTCCACCCATGGGCTTGCACTTCTAATACCAATACGGTTGGTGGAGTTGGTGAAAAAAAACCCTTGCTAACATGTTCTAATGTATCATTTATTTAACATATAAATGAAATTCAACACAATTTTGGTCTGAATGTTAGGAGTTCTGCCTGGAGTAGATGGCAAGCCCTGGTATGAAGTCAAGTCGCTGTGTTGCTGCAAAGGATAGGGCTGCAAGGGCAGGTGTAGTGGCTGCAATGATGTGTGTGAGTTAGTGTGGCTCTGAGGTTACCTTATTTGGTTTTGCTTGTTTGTTTGTTGTTGCTTTGTTCTCTTTCATGTGCTGGAGACTAAACCTCAAGACAAATGCTCACCACTAGGCTACATCCCAATGCCAACCCTTTCGGTTTCTAAAACTCCCACTTTGAGTATAGTTAAGCAAAGAAATATCCTTTGTGGTAAGAAAAACAAAAATATGTTTTTTACTCTGTGCTATTTAAGTTCACTGTGAGTGAACCCTCAGTGGGAGAACATGGTGGGTCATTTTTAAGGTTTGAGTGTGAACTGTCCCCTACAGGTGCAACACGTGTTCTCCAGATGGTGGTACTGCTTTGCAAAGCCATAAGCCATTTAAGAGGAAGTGGGGCACTGGGCAATGGGTCCACTTCCTGAGCCACTGAAAAGTGAGCAAGCGGCCACCAGAGCGAGCGCTTCACTGCCACCACACCCCCCACCCCACCACAATGGACAGTTTCCCCTTCAACTGTGAGCCACAGCCTCACAGCAGCTGGTTCAGCTGGGCGTTTTTTATTACAGCAATGACAGAAGTAACTAATACAGTTAGTCACCCAGCAGAGGGACTGAGACACTGCACACATGCCGTGCCCCTCGTCCACTGCTGGGTGGCACAAGCCCTGAGGAACCCAGACCAGTATCACAATGTCAGCTCCTGCAGAGAGCTTTTCTGGCTGACAGTCTTATCTATGTAATGTTTTCTAATTATTTGGTATTGGCTCAGCAGCCAGGAAATTTATGAGTCATCTCCACTGTTCATAGTGTTGTTCTCAACTTAGTTACCCAGTCTCTGAAGTAAACAGAATGGGCTTGCTGGAAGACGGCCCTTTAGAAGCAGTTAACCCTCCCTGAGTCATCTTAACAATTACTTCCCTGTCCCGCCACTGCAAACCTCGCTTGGCTCCACAGGCAGCCTGGGGTCTGGGTACTGACCCTCCAACAGATCACCACCCAACATGCCAAGCCTGTGCAGTCGATCTCACTGCTCCTACCCCTAAGGCCTGTGGTACACCTTTGGAGCATCAGCAGAGCATTTCATAATGTACGAGGCTATAAGCTAACAGTGGAAGGAACAACCTGGGTCTGTGAGAGACTTACCAACTGGATGCTTCTCAAGGTTGCATACAAGAATATGACTGCCATAAACCATTAAACCAAGACACTCTAACCTGAGCTGCTCCAGTGTGAAAACCACCACCAAGCCATATCTCCAAGTGAATCTAAGTTATGAAATGCTAAGGTATCAGCTATACACATGGACAAACAATAACCAACTAACCAGAACAGAAGCAAGGGTCCAAAGTTGTACTCTCAAAAGCAACCCTGACTTCCTGAACAGTAAAATTATAAACAATTATGGTAAAATAAACATAGTTAGGTTTACAAAATTATTCTACAACTGCTTGTATATAGAAACCAGATTATTACAAACCATATGTTTTAAGTCAGTAAAAAGAGGTACTGGGCGATCACTGGTTTATTAACTCTATAAACTTGAAAAAAAGTCTTCTATAAATAGTAAACTGTCAAGTCTTGTAACTCAGTATGGACTCAGCACACACTGAATTCTGTTTGGTCCTTCACTAAAGCATGTACTTCAAGTTTCTCCCTCACCGTGGTCTTCCTCTCTCCAGGCTATTGACTCCCTCCACTGTAAGCAGACATCATAACACCAATGACCAGGATACTCAACCCTCCCCCACTTCTAGGCGTCCCACTGAGCACACGGGGATAAAGAGCACTCTGCAGGAGATGGGGTGAAGACACAGGGGCAAGCATTCCCTGGTTTATTTGGTACAAACATTTCTACCTAAGCCACATGCCGCCATCAACATGACATCACTCAACACAATAAGAAATCAAATGACAGTGACATCTTCAATCCATTTTTAAGTTTCACTGACAGATTTGTAAAGAAGAAAGATAACCTGGTGCTCTGAGACTACTGGGAGCTGCCACCTTACACAGCCGTTGTTATTTTTACTAGAAAAAACGGACACAAGATTCCAGTGACCAAGGTTCCAGAGGGGCTGGGTGAAGCCAGCATGTTTGTTTCACATGTGTCATTTCTGAACACAGTGACAATGGTCAATGGCAGAAGGCCAACACCAGCACATGTCGCACATGTTGTCAAAGAGTCTCATGAGAAGCATCACTCACTGGTCCACTTCATGAAGTCATTCCTGACATGACAGTGACATTAGAGGCCAGGGCCCTATGGACGCCCTTTTCAGAAAGCTATTGCCTCCCAGCCATTGCTGGAATCTACCTCTGAGTACAAGCATGCCACTGTCTCCTCCTTAAGAATTAATCCAGTTGGCACAGCCAATCATCTGGCCAGGGTGCCACCCCTCAGGAAGATAGATTCACCTCATGTTATACTAAATAATTGAGGAGAATCATTATCACTTTATTTTGAGATGTTTGCAGGTTTCCTCCTGAGCCTCCCTCTCCTTTGTGCAAGAGTTTCCAGCACTGTAGCTGTGCTAAGCCCGCCCACTACAGGGTAACTTCATTTTTCCCCTTCTTTCCTAAGCATGCCTTCCTGACACTTCCTCACTAGCTCTGAAGGTTCCCACTCCGCCTCCCTCGCCCTGTTTGCCTGCCATGGGATGACCTCTATAGAGGAACATGCTGGCTTAACACAAACAACATGGTCTCCACACTTCCTCCTCTCCATCTTCCTCCTCTGGGCAGCTGCCAAGATTTACAGCTCCGCTAACCTGGGATTTTTCTTTTAAACTTTAAAACAATTGTCTTTGAGCTTTCTTCTGAGTCTGTAATGAAATTATTTTATGAGATTAAGAACTCTGAGAGGCAATTCCAATATTGCTGGTAATAGTTGTCCCAAAATTTAGAAGGGGGATATTACTTAAGGCATTTGGAATTATAACAGGAAATAGAACTGCCCAGTATACATTGGGGGATCCTGAAGATTCCGAGTAAAATGTCAGAACAAAATGGGTAGGTTTCTAATGATGCTTTTTCCCACCAAGGGTGAAACACTCAGGAAAGATGGTTCTTGATGTTAGAATGTGAGTGACTGTGAGTTTCCTGGTGTCAATACATTTATCAAGAGAAACCAAGGATACTTGCTTATGTTTCTCCTGAAAGCAGTATTCTTCACACTCATGGGACTCACACACCTATGTTACAGAAGAGCTCTAAACGGATAAAAATCATACTTCCTTGCAGGGGCTGAATGAATCCCCCTCTCTGCTAGCCCAGCACGTTTTAATAGGCATGCTTGTAGAGTGAAGACCCTGGGTTTCTGAACCTCACTGACTCACGAAAAGTACAATACAACTTAGGATGATGGCCATTGAGATAAGGACACAGCACCTGAGGCTTCTCTTCATTTCCAACTATGTTCAATATGCACAACTGTAAGAGATCATTCTCAATATGAGATCGTAGCTGGAGAAGACACAGAAAGGTTTGTGTGTTCTTAGAATCGAAATTAATTAATTAATTTATCTATCTATCTATCTATCTATCTATTTATAATATACATGGAGGTAGTGAGGGAGGGCATCTGTCATGACACATGTATGCAGGCCAGAATTTGCAGGCCCCAAACTAGAACTCAGTATGACAAAAATAAAATATTTGCCTTCCTATACAACACCTTATGACACAATAAAACCCAGATTGCAATTAAGTTTATAAGACACTGTAATTATTTTATAAGGAACAAAACCGTAATTTGATGTAAAGCATCAAATACAAAACCAGAACAAAGTAAAGCTATTCAGCGGGCTCATTTAGATTTCCAATATCAACAATGAGAGTCTCTTGCCTTACTCTTCTTTGAGATGGCTCACCTCTGAAAAAAGAAAATAATTCAAACACAGAATTCACTCTGAGGTACAATTTCCTTAGAGCAATTAAAGAGTAAATGGCCCTGAGAGATCAAGAACTGCCTGACTAGCAGAAGTAAGGGAGCAGTCCCTACTAGCCGGAACGCTAATGGATTGGCAGGGCTCTCCGGAGACACAGAGCCAGCTCCACTCAGCTCTCCAGCAGCTGAGTCACAACCAAAGGCGAAGGCACTGGGTGCTCTGCTCATTCTTATCTCTTAAAACACCATGTAAATCACTAGGAAAAATGAAATTTAACAAAAATTATTACAATAGTGGGTTAGGGTCAAATCAAAGACAAGGCCCACCTAGCAAGAAGGGATTGACCCTCCATGCAACAATCAATTAATAAGCAAATAAGGGGCGGATACATAAATGAATATATGAATCCAAATGTGAAGACAGGGCTACCTTTAATTATTTTAGATCTATATTAGTTATAATCAATAAGTATGTTTAAGTAATAATGTACTATTATGTGGCTTCTTTTAAAACTGAATAAAAATATCCCAGAGTAAACATGATAAAAATCAAGTTTAACGTTATTCTTTACAGGTAATGAGAATAGTTTTAGACAGTTCTGTAGATTCCTCAGTCAATATGATCTGCCTCGGCCATCTGATAGGTGCCAGGGGCTCTGATCTTTTATTGGCCTTTCCATTTCCTCCTCCAGACAGCAAGATGACCAATAAATTTGGAAGGCAGCTTCTGTGTCTTCTGTTTTTGGTATCTCTCCTATAGATTTTGTCTGATTTGTCAGAGGTGGGATCTGAAGTCTAGAAGATACAACAAACTACAGCAAAGAGCCCATTGGTGGTGCTGAAGAGAGATAGAGTCTTAAGTATAGAGGTTGCCCCTGGGTGGGAGTCAGGAAGGGGCAACCCTTCTCCATCAAATGGTTAACCATAGACCCAGTGATTCCATCCCACCTGGCCCCAGCACGGATCCACGGCTACAAAGTCTTAAACAGGAGAATGGATGGGGTATGGTTCTATGAAGAACGGGATGGAGTATGAGAGATGCACACTGCTCACTCTGGACCATCCGGTATGAAAAAGAGAAATACCAGGCTCATAAGAAAGCAGCAGGCCAGCAGTCTCTGCACAGGACTGCCCACCTCCCTAGTCCCCTCTGGGCTGCAGACACAGCTCACTGGTAGAACCTCTGCTCAGAAGAGTTCCACCTTTAGGTTCAATGTGGGGAAAGGAAGAAGGCAGGAGGAGGAGGATGGAAAGGAAAAAAAAAAGTTTGTGTGTGTGTGTGTGTGTGTGTGTGTGTGTGTGTGTGTGTGAACATAATGCCACAGTTGTGTATGTGGAGGCTAAAGGACAGTCAGTTTTCTCCCTTTTACCATGTGGGTCCCAGGGATCAAACTCAGGATGTTAGTCTTGGCAGAAAGCACCTGTGCACACTGAGCTAGCTTGCTAGCTTTGATATTCTTTTCTTCACACTTAAAATGAGGCTATTCGCTGGCAGCTTGAGTAGTTCAGTACAGGTGCCTTGGGAACAGCACAGATATGAAGCGGTTGCCTACTCTGCAACTATTTGCAAGCTACATGTAAATTGACTTTTCTTATTTATGGACTAAATGTCATCGAAACATAAAGAGCATTGTTTGAGAGCTAAGCCACCGTGTAGACTACAGAGCACAAGGGAACTCGTTAGAGTCTATAATCTGATGAAACACACCTCAAAAGGTTAAGCAAACACTCTACCAGGGAAAGTGCTTTGACCCGGATTTTGATAGGGTGCATTTCCCCATCGAGATCAAACAGAGCAATTAACTGCTTTGTAACCAAATAAATTCCAGTTTGCAGTGAGCACGTCAGAAAAACTTCAAAAGGCCACCTTGGCCACTTCTCCATAGATCATTTCCAGTCTGGCTTTCGAGGTCCCATAAGCAGAAAAAGAAGACAAAGAAAGTTTCGTCTGGTTGGCAATCTGACACCTTCAGGCCTACCTGGTATTCTCTTGCGTATTAGCAGAAAGTCCTGTGTCCAACTCTTGCCAGCCACCAGAAGACCACATAACCTAGGGGGCAATGATTTGCCCAGTTATAATTTGCCCTCAGCTCTAACTTCTGGCTTGCCGTTAATCAGTTGGAGGATGAAGTGCTGCTTGGCAGTTGGAGGGTGGCACTTGGAATGAGTTGTGCCTAATGTTGGGAACAAGATTTCTAGGTCGGCCTTGGTCAAATTGCATTTGGGAAAAAGAAAAACAATTTTAAAACACCCCAAAGAAATGATGCTTTAAGTTCCTTTATGAAAAACTATTGCATTCGTTTATTCAGTTGATGACAGGAAAACATATGAAACCAATAAAACCTCTTTAAAAACCATAAGACAGGAGATGCAACAATGCGGCTTAGCAAGGGCTCTGAGGTTTCATTTAAACAGTCTCCTGAAAACTCTGTAATGCAGACATTATCTCCTTAACATCACACGAGTATGACCACCCCCACTGCGTGGCTTCCTGCTCACAGCTGTATTGGAAAAGGAGATTCACCAGTGACATTTGGAAAAAGAGTCTTCTTCAGGGCATGAGTTCAGAAGAAAGAGGGAGGGAGAGCACAGCACCTCTGCCACTGAGAAAGGAACCCCAAAGGAAGCTAGTTCTCCCCTTCAACCCAAACAGGGTTGATAACCTCATCCATCAGCGATAAAAACAGTAACAACAATCACTTGGGTGATTTGCACAGGCAAAAGTTATTAAATGGCTTAAAGAAAATCTAATTAAACACACTATGCCCACTTCCTAATCTCTCTCTCTCTCTCTCTCTCTCTCTCTCTCTCTCCTCTCTCTCTCTCTCTCTCCATCCCATTCCTATTTCTCATGATTTTGATGAGAATTTGATGTGTATGTATGTGTTGTATATGCATGATAGGTGCGGGCGTCTACGTGTAGAGGTCAACCTTGAGTGGTGTTCCTTTGGTGCCACTAACATTGTTTTGCTTGTTTGTTTTGTTTTGTTTTGAGGGAAGGACTAAAGCTAAAAAAAAGTAGACTAGACTGGCTGGCCAGCAAACCTCAGGGATCAATTTGTCTCTGGCTCTCCAGGCCTGCGAGGATATCTATCTATCTATCTATCTCTCATTCTCTCTCTCTCTCTCTCTCTCTCTCTCTCTCCTCTCTCTCTCTCTCTCTCTCTCTCTCTGTCTCTCTCCTTCTCTTCTTCCTCCTCCTCCTCCTTCTCCTTTTTCAAACAGAGGGTCTCACTCTATAGCTAAGGCTAACCTGAAACTCACTCTACAGACCCAGTTGGCCCAGAACTCACAGAGACCATCCTCTTCTGCCTGGGAATGCTAGCATTAAAAACATGTGCCAGTACAGCTGGCCCAATGCCTGCCTTTCTTACATGGGTTTTTGTCAGGTCCTTTTGTTTACAAGGAGGCAGTTTGTGAACTGGGTCTTCTCCTTGGCCCTGGAATTTGATTTCCACAAATAGGCTTCTGTAGCCCAAGGTCGAGTGGCCTGTGGAGAGCAGCGGAGGGAAACGGTTGGAGGACGGGGAGAAACCGTGGACACCCCGGTCAATATGAACATTCCTGAAGTCTGTCTGTGCAAACCCAGGAAAATGGAAAGGAGAGGTGTTTTTGTAATCAGTATCCTAGAGGACCTTCACTTTTCTCTTTCTCTCTCCTCTCTCTCTCTCCTCACTACCCTCCTCTCTTGACAAACTACATAAGGACTATAGTTATTTCCTAGAAAGCTTCCAATTCCAATCAATTTCTGTTATTTGTTTGTTTGTTTTGGAGGCAGGGTTTCACTATGTAGCCTGTGCTGGTCTGAAACTTAAGCGACATACATCCTCCTGCCTCTGCCTCTTGAGTGTTGAGGTTACAGGCCTGTTCCACCACATCCATCAGTGATCATAACTTACAGTACTGATGGCTCTTCCTTTCAAATGTTCGCCTTCCCCTTCAGTGTGTGTGTGTGTGTGTGTGTGTGTGTGTGTGTGTGTTTTCTGTGTGTGTGTCTTATGTTAGTGTGTGCATATGCATGTGGAGGTCAGAGGCTGACGGCAGGCTGTTCCTCAATATAATTTTCCATCTTGTTTTTTAAAGCAGGGTCTCTCGGTGAGCCTGGAGCTCACTGTATGGGCAAGCCTGGCCAACTAGCAATCTTCAGGGGTGACAGCCCAGCCCTGCACTCACATTCTACCTAATGCCCTAGTGCTAGAATTGTAGGCTCTCTGCTGCACTGGCTTTTCCCTTATCCTCATGTCTGCACAGCAAGCACTTTAATGGCTGAGTATCTCCCTGGTCCCCTCCTCTCTGATCTTCTTGCCCCATCACCTGAACTCCTGAAAATATCTGATGGTTCTCTCTGGCCTGTGGTCACACCACCACCCCAAAACTGTGCCAGAAAAAGCTACAAAGCTTTCGGTCTGAGATGCCACAAAAGCCACTGCTATAGACTATGGCCTGCCCAACGTGACAGTTTCACCCACAAGATGAAAAGGGTGGCTCACTCAAGTGAGCCCAGGGCAGTCAGGAGAGAAACACCATGGATCACCACAGGAGCAAGAGAAGGTCAACCTCAGGGACCCCAACCTTCACAGTCGACTTTCCGTGGGCATCAGGGTGAGAGCAATTGAAGAAACAGTCAGTATTAACTCTATTAGAGTAGAGGAAACCAAAGAATTATCACTGGACTTGTTCAACTAAACATGTTGGTATTAAAGGGCAGCTGAAACATAAGGACATAAGAAGCATCTAATTGGTGGCTGCTGCCCTGGTGGAAAAGGCACAAGTGACCAGCACCTGCATGGTTTCTGAATCCTCTGCTTGCGTTCTAACAAGGCCTTTTCCACAGAGACATAAACTCCACTTGTTAACTTTGTAGTATCTCTATTATGTTCAGCTTTTCTTCTCGCCTCCACCCACAATCTGTCTGCACATGTCTGCAGGGGATACCTGAGCGCTCAGACAGACTCCCCCACAGCCTCAGCAAGTGTGTGGCCTGAGAAGGAAGGCGACAGCATGGCAGTCTAGCTTTCTCCAGCGTCTCTCAGGGCAGGCTGGGTATCAACCCATCCCGGAAGTCCGTGCCTACTGATAAGCACTCCTCCCTAGAGCCAAACAAATCACAGATTCTGTGGCAGACTTCACTGCTCTCCAGAGTTCCTCCCTCCTCCTCCCTTCCTATAAGAAAGGTGTCTTTGAGGTCTATCTACAGGGAAACCTGAACAGTCAGGCACTTTCCCCTCCCTGTTTGCTCCTTCTCTGGCTGGAGACACCCACCTTCCTGGCTCCCCGCTCAGCACACTGAGGTGCTCTGTTCTGCTCAGTGGCAGGAGGCCACGTCAGCAGGAAGCAGCATTGGCTGCCAGGTCACATTCAAGGCTGTCTGGAGCAGGGCAGCCCGCAGCCTAAGACAGAGGCCGCCTCTGTGGCTTTTCTCCAGCCTAGAGGAAGGCGGCCTCTGAACACTGCAGCGACAAGAGCTTAAGGGAGACACCAAACACCTTGGTTCTGTCTCCCCATTTCTAAATGTTCCCCAAATAGCTGTACTTACAGTAATCCTCCCCCCCCCTTTTTTTTTCTCAGAACACTCACTGTACTACTTCCAAATTTGTATTTGGAAAAGACTGCCACAAGCCAAATCAAACTTCATCGTGGCTTTCTGGCTCCTGAGCCCGACAGAGGAAATTCTACAAACCCAACCAACCAATCAGCAGCCCTGATAGGCATGAGTCAGGGTGGAAAACTTGACCTAAGGGGCTGACGCAGAACAGCGGTCAGTGCGGGTCTTTTTTTCTTCTTTCTTTCTTTCTTCTGAACTCACACAGTAAATACTATATACAAAGAAGCCATGTCAGATGCCAGGTGACACCTCACAGGATGGATTCATGACAAGTAACAAGTAAGCCACCCTGTTCAGACACACTGAATGAAGGACAATCCCATATTCATGAAGCTGCCTCACTAAAGTCCAAATCAAACCCATCTGTGGCAACCAACAAAAATGAGGCCAATATGTGCTAGACTAGCAAATGCAAAGATGTGTGATGGAAGTCTCTGGAAATTTTATAACATAAAAAATAGATTTTACAAAAAGGCTAGGCAAAACATAATTGATACAACCTGTAATACTGACAGACATGCACACTCACATAGAATGGCCACTAAGTGTAAATGTGGCTACATGTCAACATGCATACACTCATAGACTTATAAATAAAAGAACCCTCTTGAGGCTGGGGAGATCACTCGGTGAATCTGACTTTCTGTGCAAGCATGAGGACCTGCATTCACATTCTTAGTACTCACATAAAACGTTGGGCTTGGTAGCACCTGTCTAACTCCAAGCGGGATGTCGGGGACACAAACAGGGACGTGCTCCTCAGGCTCTCTGGTTTATTTAGTGAGACTCTACCTCAAGAAGCAAGGTGGACAGCAGTAAAGGAAGACAACATTGACCTTGGGTGTCATAGAATGTGAACTTGTAGCATGGGTTCAAAAGTGGTGATGCTCAAGCAAACCTGTCAGATTTCTACAACTGGGATGTAGAAGCAACCCAAAACAATTTCCATTTTAATTTTTTAAAAAAACACACACATATAAAATGATTATGCAAATACCAAATTAGAAAAGACACACCCCAGTTGTGATTTTGGAGTCTTATCAAATCTAGATGAGAGACTAAAAACCAATTTAGTTTCTTTTCTTGATGCCAAGGAATACCTTTCTCTCGGTTTAACATGTTTCGGGGAAGGGAAGCTTGCTATAGACAATGGCTACTCAATTCAATAGATGGTCTGTTTTCCTTGACAGTTTTTAAATTTAAGTGTTTTTAAATCAGTGGCATAGTAGATTTGCTAAAACAATCATAAGAAAACCAAACAGGAAAGACACAATAATGTGTCCCATTCCATGGCAAAAACCCAGACAGCAAAGACATCAGCTTGGGCACACAATCTCCTCACCTTAACACCTAGGACAGAAAGAACCTTTGTAAAAAAGATTTTAATCAATGAGAAATAATTTAATTCCATATTTATTAAAGACAAAAATGAAATTCAGTATTTTTTTTTTTTGAGATACAATGTCAACTAAATACTTGTAACAACCGTATCTTTAAAAGTCCATGAGGGCGGGGGACGGACAGAAATATGACTCAGGGGATACAGCATCTGCTGGGCAAGGGGAAAGAGTGGGCTCTGGATCCCATAACCCACATAAATAGCAGGTGGGCTTCATCACCAAGTACACACCCCACATACCACACACATAAAGACATGAAAAGAAGAAAATGAAAATAAAGATAAATGGAAAATATAATATACATATATACTAAGTATGAACTACATGCAATTTCTCAGTGAGCTTCAAGCATTGGATACTTTGTCTTGTACTGTCTTTTCTATTTGAGGGAGCCAGGGAGGGAAAGAAGGGAGGAAGGGAGGGAAAGGGGGAAAGGGAGAGGAAGAGAGAGAGAAAGAGAGAGAGAGAGAATATGTGTGTGTACATATGTGGATGCCAAAGTCAACATAAGGTGTGATTCTTCAGTGTCCTCATTATCTTTTGAGACAAAGTCCCTCACTGTCCAGGAATGCTCCTAACAGGCTACAATATCTGCCTGGCTGGCTCGCCAGTGAGCCCCAAGATCCACCTATGTCCACCTCCCTAGGTTCTGTCCACAACCTAAACTATCCACTACACCCGTATTTTTAAATGTGGGTGATCAGACCTGCAGCTAGAATGGATATAATCAGCATACAGCAGTGATACGGTTAGGGTGGTGAAAATGTCCTAAGAAACTTGTAAATCTGTAAGCTAACTAAAAACTAAACAACAAAGACAAATACTGGGTTGCTTTATTCTTGTTACTAGTCCAAGTTAAATACATTAATAAAATTTCAGAGAAATTCATATATTACTGAAAGTAGGAGTCTCCAGCAATAAGTGAATACCTCACCTTCAAATAGAAAAGCCCATTTAAGCTCTTGAAATATGCCCATATTAGGATTTATTCAGACTGTAGGATTCTTATGAAAATAAAAATTTAAAAAGTGGGAGTAAAAAAGATAAATGAGTGATAGGCAGATCATGGGAAATCAACTGGCTGCCCTCTCCCTGTGTCGGGGAACTGTCCAGGACCAGGCTGGACAGAAGAGAAGCCAGCCCTGCACCAAACGTCTCTACTGCTCTTCTTGGAAGTTACACATTTTTGTTTGGTTTTTGTATTTAAAAGGAAAGAGAAAAAAATCACAACTCTAATCAATTGGGTTTTATTGCATGAGTTCAAGGTCCAATGAACTTTGATGTAAATCTGACTTTTAAAAAAGCTGGGAGGTCCACATTTAGCAAGATTTGTACCAATGAAGGGAAACGGGCTGGCTGTTTGGCTTTCCGGCTGAACCATTTCCTCTGCCTCCTTGATACCATTTCCAGAGTTGCTTTTCAGCACTCTAGCTCAAATTCTAAAGACTCTAATTTCTCTCAAAGTCTGTCCTCTGGTTAATTACTTGCCTTCTGATTGCTCTAGGGAGTGCCAAGAAGCAGGTAGAATATACCTGTTGTTCTTAAGTTATGTCTGGGCTGCAGGCTGGCATTTTCTGTGCCTCTGAAGAATGTTAATTGCAGATACCAGCATGGCAGGTACAAGAAGAAGTCCAGAATGATCCATAAACTTGGCTCAGAAAATAGCCACAGAACACCTCTGCTTCCCCCCAACACCCTGCTCCCATCCCCCCTCCACACACACCCCATGCATCCCCACCCCTGTACTCACCTGTCTCTGGGAACACTACCTGGAGGTTTGACTATTGTAGACATCTGCTCTAGGAATAAACAATTGGAGCCTGAAACAGGTCTTTAAAAGCAGGCTCAAAGTTCTAAATTCCTACAATGGCCCTCTGTCTACAGCCTGTGATCCATGTTACCAGGGAGCCCTCCCATTGATGTGACCCTCACAGGCTGCTCCCCTCCCCTTCAGCCAGTACTTGCTCTGGGATGCAGGTCCTGTCTCTTCTGAAATCTGACTCACTTCCTTTCCCCTACTTTTATGTTTGAACCCTTTCCTGTTTCTTTAGGTGATTTTCCATGTCAGACCTCCTCCTCCAGAGTCTCCCCTCTGGGGGTTTCCTGCATGCAGGCAGCTGGCTTACTTCTTACAGCAATCAGAGTGTGTTTTACATCTGTATAAATTTCCTAACTCAGAAATCTCCAAACACTAGGCTTTAAATATCACTAGAATGTCTTTTCTAATCCTATTATGCTCATTAAGTGGGAACTGGGGCAGAGAAGAAAAGTAAATCCCCAAAGAGTCAACAAAGAACAAACTAATAAGATGGCACCACCAAGCCTTCCAACCCAGAGTCCTGCTTCAAGTTCAGTTCTTTACAACTAAGACAGAGAAAAAATTCAGACACGCAAAAGAAGACAATTCTACGAACGTTAAGAAGTCTGGGTGTTGCCGGGCGGTGGTGGCGCACGCCTTTAATCCCAGCACTTGGGAGGCAGAGGCAGGCGGATTTCTGAGTTCGAGGCCAGCCTGGTCTACAGAGTGAGTTCCAGGACAGCCAAGGCTACACAGAGAAACCCCGACTCGAAAAACAAAAAAAAAAAAAGAAGTCTGGGTGCCACCTTTAATCCCAGCACGTGGGAGGCAGAGACAGGTAGATTTCTGAGTTCGAGGCCAGCCTAGTCTACAGAGTGAGTTCCAGGACAGCCAGAGATACACAGAGAAATCCTGTCTTGAAAAAACAAAAGAAGAAGAAGAAGGAGAAGAAGAAGAAGAAGAAGTAGTTAGTAGTAGTAGTCGTCGTCGTCTAAGTGTGGTGTATGTATGGGTATGTGTTTCTATATGTGCAGGTACATGCAAGTACACAAGCATGTATGTGCATGTGGAGGCCAGAGGTCCACACTGTGTGTTTTCTCATTAGCTCGTCATTAATACTTACTCTTATTTTTATTTATATGTCTGGGGGTGGTGTGTGCCACATAGAGTATGGGGTCCATATAAAGGCAAGAAGAGGGTATCATCGCCTACAGCTGAGTTACGGGTGTTTGTAAGCATCCTAACAAAGGTTCTAGGAACTTAAATCTAGTCCTCTGTGTTGGGGGGTTTTTTGTTTTTTTGTTTTTTTTTTTTTTTTTTTTTTTTTTTAAAGCAGCAAGCACTTAGCTGCTGAGCCATCTCTCCTGCCCTCACCGTATTTTGGACACATGGTCTCTCTCTCTCTCTTCATGAATCTGAGGCTTGCTCATTGACTAGACTGGCTGGCCAGTGAGGTCCAGGGAATCTCCTATGCTGGCCTCTCACTGCCAGGACTATAATAAGCATGTGTGTGTGTGTCCGTGGGCCTGGCTCTGTAGTTCAAACTGTATGTATAGGAGGTAAGTATTTTATATTTTAAAAAAACATAGTCAAATGTGCAGAGACAGCTGGGCAATGTGACCCTGTTTGCTCTTTTGAGTTGCCTGACATGAGGATTTGTGACATTTAAAGAACTGCAAACAGTAGCGTCTCCTTCACAGGTGACATTTTAATAGCTGATTAACAAGCAAGGAAAGCAAGGGGTTCAGAAGGTGCATGCCTGTTGCATAATTTCTAAGCTTATCATTTTGAAGTGTTGGGACTAAAATGTTAAAACATTTATTAAAAACTCACGGTAACGCAAGTGTGTTTTCTATAGTACCAGAGGTCGAGGAGTACTAAAGAGGAAGGCTTGTCCAACATCTGCCCGTGACCTGGAGTTTATCCTTCTGGTGGTCCACTATGACTGGGAAGTTGTTCTTTTCTTCTCCTTCTCATGCATATGCACATGTGATGTGTGCACACAAGTGTGCCATGCGACTTGAGGAAGTCAGAGGTTGACGCTGGCCATTTCCTCTGTCCCTCTTCACCTCACATTTTAGAGACAGTGTCTCCCACTGATCCAGTCGGCAAGCGACAAGGAGCACCTGTCTCCATCGCCAGGGTACTGGGATAACAGGTATGCACCGCCATGCCTAGCATTTGAAATCCGTGCGTGCTGTGCTGGGAATCTATACTTTAGTATCCGTGTTTGTACAGCAAGCACTACCCACTGAGCCATCCCCCAGTCACTCAGAAATTCTTAGTGCTTTCTATGCAGTGTCTCCTTTAGTCACACAGTAGTCCTCAGGGTAGGCAATACTCTAGTTTTAGAGAACAGAAACAGAGGGTAGAGTGAGGACTGGCGCGCTGTACTGCCTGCAACAGAGACTTCCTGTAAATATTTGTTTTTATTTTTAATTATATGTGCATACACACACATGCACGTGCATACATGAACACATGTAGGTATATGAGATGAGAATGTCAGGTTCCCAGAAGCTGAGGTTATAAATTGTGAACCACTTGATATGGAAAAGCAGCAAGACCCCTTAACTGCTGAGCCATTCCTCCAGGCCCCCACACAAAAGTTTCTGTCGAGAGAATATCTTCTGTCTATATGGGTGTGGCACTTGCCAATAATAAATCTGATGGCCTGTGGCTTAAGCAGCAAGTAGGAGGTGAGACGTCCAGGAGAAGAGGGACTTCTGGGATAGGGCCAGGCGTGGGAAGATTCCCCAGGAAGACGTGACAGACAATATTGCTACCTGCGCACAGGATGTTCTAAAAGCCTGTGTGGAGATGCCTGCCCAGGCTTTGTGTGAGACTGAACAGTCCCCCGAAAAAGCAGCACCCAAGGCTTGGGCTATGAGGAGACTTAATTTGAATATGGACAACAGTGAGCTCTCTGTGTTCTGTGCAAGCCTTCAGCTCTGCTGTGTGCTAGTCCCCTGAAGCTCCAGCTGAAAGGTTTCACAAGTGCCATGATTAGCAAGCCTATTGTGAATAAGTGGTGAATTGGAGGCTGAAACGTCAATTTATTTCCACAGTAGGACAGCAGGTCACTCCCAACAGTAAATCATACAGCTACTTTAAGACTATAACTAACAGTGTTTACATGACTAGATGATGCCGATGCCGATGTCGATGATGATGTGTCAATAATCATGACACTGATAATAGTATTTACAAGGAATTCTTTCACAATCCTACCAGAAAGTCATAGTCACTGACCCCAGGTTAAAACAATACATACTGGGTATCTCTCCTGGAAGGGGACTGAGCATCTTCTGGGGAAGGTATCAGGCACTAAAGGAACCCAGCCTTGACAGAGCCATTCCCGCCCCATGTGACTAAGGCAATGTGCACAACCGTGCCTCTCCTGTCTCCCAGTCCATACAATGGACTAGAGGCTCTGTATCTCAGTGTCTACCAGCCATGTGAAAAGACCCTGCTAGTGAATTTTCAGCTGCAAGGCAATAAGCAGCTTGCACTGCAGGGGTGCGCAAACAGGTTAGCACATGTGGGACAGATGTGACACAAACAGCTATGCACTGTTGAGTCTATGTTTGGAAAAAAGGCCACATCAACTATAAAAGAAAGCTATGAAGCATCCCAGGGATATAGCATACTTCAGCACTTAAGTCTTTTTCCTCTACTTCATGAGAACATACAAATCTAAGAAGGGAGAAGCTCAAAAGACACTAGGAAAGCAAACACATACACACACACACACACACACACACACACACACACACACACAAAGTCATCTGTTGGGAAGCTACCATGTAAGTACTGTGAGCTGTAAAGATACAGCTGAGTGGTAGTGTATCTACCTAGCTCACATGAGGCTTGTGTCTGAGACCCTGCACATGCCAGATTCTCCTAAAAGCTAGGCTCCTTTTGGCTTGGAATTGCTCTTGTGGAGTAAAATTCTCCCAATAGCTCTGGGTCATTCAGAAAGATGTCAAGGCATAGGGCTAGCCTGGGCAAAAAACCCCTACCCATTTCAATGTTAAAATTTTCAAACTACAGAATCACTTCAGCTGATCAGAAATCTCTTACAAAGTCTCAAAGCAGATTCTTATGTAGAAAAGTGAGTCCCCATATCCTAATCCCAGATAGACAGAATCATTTCTAATATGTATAGTTCGCAAATAATGGAAAACCATCAAATAGTTGATTCCATACTTACAATGAGATAGGTAAAAAATACAAAGTCAATTCAGACTCCAGTAACCTCTCTGTCAACCTACCTAATGGTTTTCCCCATCCAAATTCAGTTTCATTTGGGCCCGGGCAAAGTTTGCTTCTGAAACACTAAACGGGGAGGGGGCATCTCTTTCCCGGTTTTAAGTTAGTCAGAGAACAATTTCTTGTTAATGCCCAGTTTACATTGAAGAACTTGACATTATAGTCTTCCTCAGCCTGTGAAACCCAGCTATGAAGCTGTTCACAGCAAGAGGCAGCCTAAGTTCCCTGGAACCTGCCATGAAGTCGTTGAAGAGAAATGGTCGCCACTGTTTCATCCGTCCATACCTAGGAACACACTGAAAGGACAAATGCTTTTGAAGAAACAGTGGTTCTGCATGCTGAGCCACAGGCTGGGGGAGGGGACCACAGAGGAAACGCAACGTGAATCCCACTCAATAGTGTCATTCACAGAACCTGAGCAGAGCAGTATCCATCAATGACACGGTTCCCACACTCTGTGCTAGAGGAGAAAGAAGCAGAGCGAGGGAGGGCTGAGGAAGAGAGAATGAGAGGGGCGAAAGCTGCACGCTGTAAGGGATTCAAAGCTTCTGTATCCCCATGAGGCTCTATAGTTACTTCTCCTGTTTCCTTCCATGGGCCACTGTCATTTCAAGGTCTTGAGCCACTTAACCCAGGTTAGCAAATAATGCCATTGTGAAAAGAGACTGAAATTATTCTGGACAGAATCACTAGCAATGGAGTGCCTGTAGACGGAGTATTTATTGAAATAAGGATACTTTCTAAGCAACTCAATCTGGTTTTGCTCAAACTGTCACGATAGTCACCTATTTTTTTTTTTTTCAGGCCTTAAAACATGAAAAATTCATCATGAACAGAGGGTCATTTTGATAGTCCTTCAAAATTTAAAGAAGCTTCACTGGGAACGCTGGTCAGTGGTAGAGTGCTTATGGAAAACACTAGGTTCAAGCCCCCAGTCCCCTGGAGGTTGAGGCGTGGGAGAGCACAGGAGAGAGGAGGAGAATGAATGTACACAGGAGCAAGGCAGGAAGAGGAAGAAGGAACTGTTTCTCTGTAGCAACCAACTGGCTTTGAGGATCAGCGTGATTTAAAATCTAGGGAGATTTCTGCAATTAAACTCTCACTAAAACAGTAAAATTTAAAGGACTCACACTTGGCTTATCACAATCTAGCCATGAGTCCATGCAGTAATCATGCTGCACTGTCGGGGAGCAGGGTGGAGGAGAGCTGTTTCCTGTCTCTGCTGACTTCCCAGTCTAATCTAAGGGCTAGGAAAAGCTTTGCCTCCATAACCAGCCTAAGCTATGCTCCCTCTACCTGCTCCTCACTAGCCTAGAGCAAAGTCAAGGTGGACTGCCTGGCAGCGGTCCAGAAGGCTGGCTCTAGGAACAGACAGACCTAAGGCCTTCCAGGAAGCGAGTGTTTGTTTTGGCAGGAGGATTCTGCAGAGAGCAGAGAAATGGCCCAGATAAAGAGATGGCATGTGTGGACAGGAAGGAAGGCTCCCCTGCCAGCGCTTCAGCTCAGACAAGGACATGAAAATAACGAGATCCATACTGCCCTCCATTAATTCCTGCCTGGAAGCCAAGGCCAGAATTCATATGGACTACTAAGACCCTTTCCCTGACAGTTGTTAGACAATTTTGTCTGGCCAAAGAAGAACTCTTCAGTCTCGTGTAACGGGTTCAGTACGGTCTCCGAGAGACAGAATGCTGTGCCCTTTGGTGACCTCCTCCAACACTTATGATTCATATTTCACGGAAAATATTGAGAACTATTCCATGAGAATTGAATCTGCTTTTACAGCATGTTGTATGTTTCCTGTGTTTTTCTTCCTTCGTTATCACCAAGGACATTCCCATAAAAACAAACTCTTTCCCCCAGAGCAGCCATACTCTTCAACATCAATCTGCACTCCGCTTCCAAGCTGCTGCTTAGTGACATCATACTGAGGTTCTTTCTTCAGTTAGGCCATAATGATGTACGGAGAAAGTTATGTGGCAAATCAGTTAACGTGTAAACAAAAGGACTGACCTCAGTATGATTTCAGAGTTTCCAGAAAGGGCCAGCAAGCAATTCCAACCTTTCCTCACTAGCAAGCATGGAGGTGTGCGCTCAGTTCCAGAATCCATATTGAAAAGTGAGGCAAGGTAGGATGCCCTTGCTATCCCAGTGCTGGGAGGGGGATGAGGGTACTATAGATCCCCGGGCCACAAGAAAGACAACCTCTCCAAGGCAAGCACCAGGAAAAGGTGGAGAGACTTGCAGAATGATATTCACGCTTGTCCCATCGCCTCTGTCTGCACACACGGTCACACACAGCCACAGGTATTCACAAGTACCCACGTGAACATGCAAACACACAAAACATTCATAACTGTGACACTGGGCAAAAGAATTTAAGTTGTAGACCAGTATTTCTGCTTCCCATTATCTGCTTGTCCTAATCAACAGGTGCATCACAGTTCCACTAGCAAGATGAGTCTCCAGCTCTGCAAAGCTGCTGTGCCTTTGTGCCTCATCATGGCCCCTGAGTTCTCCTGTTGCTGTCCTGCCCCAAGTCCTCCTGCTCCTCGACAACGCCTGTAACATGCGTGACAGAAAACCACAGGGCACATCAATGAAGAAGTCAGGGTGCGCAATGCGCGATCGGCTTCACCAGGGATGATTAGCAGTCTTTCCCTCTCTCAAGCCATGAGCTTTCAGAATATGAAGCAATCATCAGCTTCCTCATGTGTCTGTCACACTCACTAAAGGAGAACATGCACCATGTACAAGACAGCCCAAGAATGGAATAAACAATACAGCAACAGGCATGAAAGTACAGTTAGTGGAAGGAAGCCCTAACACCCTGTGCTAGAAATGGCAGCTCGTCCACACATCCTATAGGACTGTACTCAACACGTGATCAACAGATCACAGTGGCACTCTGCCGAAGGCTGTTGAATTTCATGCCAGAGGGACTTGCCTGAGCAGGCCTTAGCTCTAGACCAAAGTAAAGCTTATGGTTCCACCTGTCAGCAACTTGACTTCCACATTTCTAGGGTCACACAGCTGCCCTGCCCTCTCTAAAACCCTAGCACAGTATGTGGTTTCTGGTCCCTGTCTCTCTCACTCTGTATGGTATTATTGTGATTAACTGGGCCAGGGTCCACCAAGCCCCAAATGAAGATAACTGTAGAGTCTAGGACTCCAGAAAAGAACAAAGAATAGGAAGGCTGGGTCGGCCAAAGACACGCAGGCTGCACCCTTCTGCTTTTGTCAGGCAATGTTACATCGCTGGGAGGGTGTCAGTATCATTTATCGCCAAAATTCACCATGAATAAACACAAAAGTCCCTTTGTGAACAGAGCAATACACTTACAACACTGCTGTTGGAGTGCACCAGCTACTAACATGGACTCAGACCTTTTAGAAAAAGTCAACTCCACGAACATGTATGCACATGTGTGTGCACAAACACTGCACAGACACATTCGTATTCACACACACAGTCCTCTGACATAAACTACAAGGATCTAGGCTCATCTAGACATCGGTCTGCTCTCCAAGATCCCATCTCATCTTCTCAGTTGTAAGGTACCTGGGGCTCCGTGGGCTCTAGCTGCACCAAAGTCAGAGACTCAACCGATTGGTTGTTGGAGATAGAATTTCACTATAGCCCAGGCTGGCCTTGAATTCTTACTCACTATGTAGTTGGGTATGACCTGAACTGCAGACCTTCCTGGCTCCACCTCCCTGCAGGGATCCTGAATTGCTTTTCTTCCTGAACTGAAAAGTGTAGCTTCAATGGACAGAAGCAAGTCTTCAACTAGATCCTCTAGCATCATGTCCGGAAGAAACTGACTTCAAGGTTTCTATCTAAGACTTGGTCCATTCGCAATGGCACTGAAAGCAAGAGACAAGATTCTATACTCCAACTTCTTCCACATGTGTCTCTCTTTTTCTTGACCTCAAGTTTCATCCTACTTTTTGTCAATGAAGACTAAGTCTATAATACTAAAAAAAAAAAAAATCCAACAGCAATGGGTAGAAAAATGGAGTCAGCAAAAAAGAAAAAAAAAAAAAAAATCATTTATAAAAACATTAATTATTCCAGTCTAACTCCGATTAAAATTCATTAGGCTTAAATCTTTAACATATGCTCATTTTTAAGTTGTAAATATTGTTCATATAGATCCAAGAGAGTCATGAATGACAGAGCAGTCTGCTGCTTTCTCAACAATGAAATATAAAAGGCCACTCTTTGTAAAGTAAAGCAGGCATGCATTTCCTCTCACCTGATATGTATTGGTAAATACGTCCAAGTTTTATAAATAAGTCTTCGGATTAGATTCCCGTCGGATCCGTAGCCTAATACTGACCTCAATTACAACACCGTCTATTCTTACTTCCACTATATTAAAGAAGAAACCCTCTAATTAGAAGGTTTGTTTATGAGAAAACGTCCTTACCTTGGATGCACTGAAGTGTCCCGTCCTCTGCTCTGATTGTAAAGGTCTCACCTGGGTTAACTTGGACAAGAATGACCTGTGAGAACAAAGAGTACAGTTAAATCAGTGCCCTGGGCGATCTGCCTGCTTTCCAGTCCCAGGTTCTGTACTGGGCAGGAAGCACATGACACCAAATCTTGTACCAGCACAAAATTTAGGGTATAAATCCTAACTCTACTCAAAATTCAGGATATGCCTAGTGTACTATCCCATATTGTTTATATTATATATGATTCTAAAACTCGATTATACTGCACTTTTCCCTTGGAAAACACAAGTTTCTTTTCTCTTTCATTAGACACCAACTTAAATTAGAAAAATAACACACAAAACTGTTTCATACAGAGGAAAGCTGCACAGTAACATGCCCATTTGACCTGCTGCCACTGGACATGTGATGGATTAAATAACAAAACAGGGCAGGTTATAACATCTAAAAGGTTAGGAAAGAACATCTGCATGCAAAACTTTAAAGTATAATAAACGGCACAAAATCAGCAAACCCCAGCAAACACTCAAATGTTTCCGTATACGACCAAGCATTAGTGCTTTCTTCACCCAGACACACACATGGAACACTGAGATAACTTCCAAAACACAAGACAGGAGGCAGCTGTGCTGCAGCCTGCTCCCTTCAACGGCTTCCCAGATTTAGTGCTAACCAAAGGATAACTAAAGGAAAACAATCACTGATTAAAACTAGCTACATCACTGTGGCTGACTCCAGCTCGGACTGACCACTGACAACCCTGTCCGTGGACCCCGACAAGATGCTGCTGTCCTTTCCGTCTTAGTTCTTGCAGGAGGCTTATTCTACTACACTGAAACGTCAAGCAGACTGTCCCTTCTTTCTTGAACTCTCTCTCTTCAACACACAGTACTCCTTCCATTAACAGCTAGCAACTACTCTCTTTTCTACAACTTCCAACTGCAATGAATTAATTACATTAATACTTGTCTTCGCGGTTGTTTACTTCTTTAAGTGAGATGGTAATAGGGTAAGATCTGGCTGTCCAAGCCCATACCTGACAATACTTTTATTGATGGCAGGAAAACCATCTTACAAGATTCTTTTAGCTCAAAATTTACGATTTTCTAAGATTAGAGACTGGAGAGATGGCTCAGTGTTTAAGAGAGCTTACTGTTCCTGCGGAGGACCCAAGTCCAGTTTCCAACACCCACGTGATGGCTCACAACCACCTGCAAACCCCAGCACCCTTTTCTGTCCTCCGTAGACACACATGATACAATATACTCAGGCGGGATCACATGCACATAAATTTAAAAAAAATGTAAAGGATCCTCTGAGATGCAATTTAAATATCAACTTCTTTATGTGCTTTGTAACACGATTCAGATCAAAGTCATGTCATTTACAGTATAAATCCTTAACTTCCACACATTTTGTACAAATAGTAATTCACACCAGGAGGCACTCTCAAGGCAGAATTTCTTTTAATTAGGAAGTACATTAACTGGAAAATCGCCAGGATCATTCAGAGGAAGACACTCTAAAGCCTCATCCCAGATCCTTCATATTATTTTGAAAGATGAATTATTTCAAGACAATTTGCTTTTCTCCACAGTAACTGTACTGCTAATCTTCCAGGCTTCCCCATTCCCGTTCTCAGTGATGTGATGGTGGTGTGCCATTTTAAGAACTCAAAAGGAAATCCCTCTAGACCTCCAGAGTGATTAAAGGCTCTCCACTGCTTTCTGCAGCCGGAGGTTTTAGTCATCCCTATAACACAACAGCCTTTGAGTCAGCTTTGTTTTTACATAAACATACATCACAGCTCTATTACACTACACCCAGTGAGACAGCATTTCCATAAAGGGAGGAAGTGAGTCTGAGGGAGGCGGGACCACAAACTGTAAGTGACAGGAAGGAATAGTAAGTGAGGAGAGGGACGGGAGGACAGACATGGTAAGGATGTAAAAGCCACACAGAAATCTAGTACTTTATAAGTTTCCTAAGTTTATTTTCATATATATAAAAGTTTAATTGGAGTTACCCTACACAAGGGATAATGTTTGCCCCAGAAGCATAGCTTGACAAATACAACCTTCAGCATCAGGTGTGGGATATCTCCCCTGGAGTTGTGGGTCAGACGCCTAGAACAATACAAGCTACTGCCATAGCCCAGGCTTGCCAACTAGAACTTAATGGATAAGAGCCTATTGCTGAAAACACCACAAACTTTGGTCACAGGACACAGAGATATCAAGTTGGTATTGACTGGAAAGCTCGCTGTTGGTGAACTTCATAGTCCCCCAAGATGCGATCAGTATAAGCTACTGGAGAAGAAGGTCATCACCAGTCTTACTCAGCCATGAACCCTATGAGCTACAACAATGACCAGCATGACAGGGCAGATATGCCCATGGCTACAATACTGGGACAGATGTCCAGGGGATAAGCAAACACTTTCTCACTCGGAGTCCTTGTGCTTGCCTGGGACTTTCCATAATACTGCTGGTCATATTCTTAGGACCACTGTTGACTACTGTGTGGGAGAAGAGAGCATATGAATTTAGGGTTGTCAAAGACAATCTAGGACACTGAGTCCAGTGCCCACTGACTTTTTTCCCTGCCTTAATTCTACAAGCAGGCATTATAAGCTTCTTCTTAGTGGTTTAAATATAAAGCAAATGTTTTTGATCTTATCATGGTGATGCTAAAACTTGTCTAAGGACTTAAAAATTAAAAGTATCATTTTCTTGCAATACTTATATTTTTTAGACTTCTATACATGCATACAATGTATACACTTGATCACAGTCAGTCCCCCACTGTCCACTTCATGCTCCCCAATAATCCACTGAGTTTACTTTGTGCCGCCCAAATACTCATGGGTGTAGGACCATCCATACACGAGAGCATGGTCACCCTACCAGAGGCCACACACTTACAGAAGGCTGAGTCTCCATGCCCCAGATGCCACCAGCTAGTTCCTCGATTAGAGGGAAAGTATGGTTAGCCTCTCCTCTTTCTAGGCTGGAATGCTGACTGGCATGACACTGTGCGGGCACCCACAGCTGCCCTGAATCCATCTGTGCAGTTCTGTCCTGACCAGAAGACACTGTTTTGGGCCAGTCCTCATGACCTTTGGCTCTTAGAATCTTGCTGCCCCCTCTTTTCTATGATGGTCCCCAGACCCAGGGGTAAAGGGAATGTGACAGATGTGCCACTTATGGTTAAGCACTCCACAGAGACTTGCAGTCTACATCCTGAACAGTTGTGAGTTCACTGACCACCACCGACTGCACATAAAAACTTCTCGTGAGGTCTGAACCCTAATAAAGAAAGATAAAAACTTAGAGGACATTTTGATACTATGTCCACTTAGCAAAATATAGAAGTAGATTCTCCCCTGGGAAGCCTCTCAGCTGAGCACTCCTGGTCAGATTTATAGTATCAGGCATGTGTTTCCTCCTGTGGAGTAAGCCTTACTCCTCTTTGACAACCCCAAATTCATATACTGTCTCCCACACAACTGTCAGCAATGGCCCTGAAAACATCACCCAGTAATATTATGGAAAGTCCCAGGTAAGAAAAAGGATTTCTGAATTGATGTCACACTCTGCCTACCACACTGCTTGAAAAGAATCTGTGACAGTTTCCTGTAACCACTGACACCAGGATACAATTCAAAGAATGATCTGGAAGCACCCACCTCTTCTGAAGTCTGTTTGTAAAGTCTGTGTGTGCAGTCCTCCCCCAAACACCCCCCAGCTTACAGAGTTCAGGGCCTAATCCCTTCTCCCTCACTTCTCCAGGAAGACAGATGAGAGATAAATGGCTTTTAAGCATCGTACCAGCACACCTCTCTTCGAATGTTTAGTTCATGTAATTTTCTCTGCTGCTGAGTTGCTATGGCAACTGTTAGATTGTAATCTACCAAGCTACCTTAGAAAGGAGGCAAAGCTCACGCCTCCTAACAGCAATCTCTCTTCTCACAAGAGTGAAAATCACAGCTGGAAGGGACTGACTGTATTGAACTTGCCACTGGTTATTTTTAGGAGAAGGCATTTTCTTTTACTGAGAGAGACTGACCACTGTGCCACTGTCACTGTCAATGACAGAGATAAAAATAAAGCTTTGGTGCAGCAGCCCAGTGGCCTGTCCTAACAACTGGAGCACCAGCACAAGGCCTTTCATCACATAGCCTGGAGAAGCATGAGTCACATCCTGACAGGCGAAGGGCACCAAATCTTCTCAACTATTCGTGTCAGTTCTCTGCCTAGCCTCTCTCTTCCCAACATACCTGCTAAGAGTCCCCTTCAGATGCTATGTCCACTTAGCAAAATATAGGAGTAGATTTACCCCTGGGAAGCCTCATCATTTTCTGTTCATTCATTGGCCATTTCCTGCTTTCATAGTCAGTATTAAACCAATTCAAGCTGCACTGTCTCTTCTCAAAGGGGGAAGAGAAGGATCTTAATCACAGATTTTTCTATGCCAGAGATACTGACACAGAACCAAGCTGTCAGAGCAGGAAGCAGGAATGCTTCAAACCTCGGGCTACACGGCTTCATCAGATCTGCTCCAATTGCAAAGGCCACCTGAGTCAAGAAGTCTGAAATAAGTGTGAGGCAGGTTAGCAAGGTAATCAAAGCAACTCTCCATTCTCGCTAAATGCCAAAGAAACAGAAAATAAGACTCAGAATACAACTGAGCAAAAAGCTAAATGCAGTACCCTAGGAATAACTGCTTCGCCCAAGGGACAGGCTGGAGGAAGGCCTTGCAGCTCTTCCTTCATAGTTGTCAATCTAACTGCTTCTTGCTCATGAGGAAAGAAACAAGACAGGAAGAAGCTAAGACTAGTCCCGGAAGCAATTCTGTCCTAAAGGCAAGCTCTGACCTATGCCTCAAATAAAGAATATCATCAGAAGGAGGCAAATTGCTTCTGAGTTTGGGGACAACCAGGTCTCTGTAGCAAGCTCCAGGCTGGCTGGGGCTACACTGTGAGATGGTTTCTCAAAAATAAATAAAGGAAAATAAAAACATTAAGCCTCAGGATGGTGGTGGCTTCGCTGGTAAAGTGCTTGCCTTGTAAGCACAAGTACCTGAGTAGGATCCTCAGAACTCAAGTCTATGAGAAACTTGAGGTGTGATGGTGTGTGCTTGTAAGCCCTGCTCTAGTGAAATGGAAACAAACGGAGCCCTGGTGCCTGCTGCTCAGCCAGCCAGATGAGCAGACTTGGCAAATCCCAGTCCAACGACGGCTCCTGTATCCAAAAATTAACACAAAAAATAATAAAATAAAACCAAAAAATAAAAGGGTCAGGGAGAGGTGGACAGAGCATGGGGAAATGACAGCAAGGTTTTCTCTAACATGCCACGGCCACTGCCACCGCCACCGCCACTGCAGCCATCACCTAAGTAAATCCCTGCAGAGAATCAGTCCATTAGAGAAGCTTCTCTGGGAGAGCAGTACTGACTGATCAAAGATGAAACATTACCTCTGCAGCTTACCGTGAGCTCCATTTGGTACCCAGAAGATCAAGAGCCACAGCAGGAGAGGAGAGCCTCTGTTACTTCTGCAGCGTTCTCCACTTAGCACACTGCGAGACCCGTGTGGCTTTGAGCAGCCACAGGTATAAATACTTCTCCCTCTGGCCCACATTTCTAACTCTGCAATGGTTACATATGATAAAGCCTGAAGACTGCAGAAGGGTTCCCTGTGAAGAAGGCTCTCTGTAGCCTATCTAAGCATTTTCTTTCCATTCCATTTGACTTTTTGGTGGTACTAAGGATCAAACCCAGGGCCTCACACAACTAGGCAAGCACACTACCACTACGTCACACTCCAGTACAGTAAATGCTCTGAAAAACTAACCCTTGGCTGTACAGAAAGAACAGAAGCTTCTACTCCTGCAACTGTTTTATGATCACACACGTCGTGTGCTTGTACATGTATGCACATACACAGACATCTGTCTACACACATACTTGTACATGCATACACAACCATATGCAGACCTTCCACACCTGTACACATGCACATACACACCTGCACACACACATAACCCCACAGCTGTATACATATACACATGCCCCCACACCTGTGCATACACACACCAGTACACACATGCTCCTCCAACCTGTACACACAGACACCTGTACACATACATACTCCCCAGCTATATACATACACATGTGTCCCCACCTATACACACATACACCTGTACACAAACACACAAACACCTTTACATGCGCACAGCTGTTACATGCATACACACCTGTATACGCACACACATAATACACATACACCACACATTTGTTACACACACACACACCAGCCCCTTTAGGTTCTCAAATGCATACCTATCTATACACATCCTTGACATACTCATCTCTCCAGCACAGAGTACAACAGCCCTCAGGTATAACTGAAATATACATATTTGTTTTCTGAGTCCAGTCTCTTTTCTCCAAAAGGAAGTGATGTTTGCCAACAATCAAAACTCTCCTTTGTGGTAAGAATACTCTCCAAGGCTGGAGAGATGGCTTAGTGGTTAAGAGCACTAGCTGCTCTCCCAGAGATCCTAAGGTCAATTCCCAGCAACCACGTGGTGGCTCACAACCACCTGTAATGGAATTTGATGGCCTCTTCTGGCACACAGGTCTACAGGCAGACAGAACATTCACATACATAAAATAAACAAATTTTTAAAAATATTCAAAAAAAAAGTCCCTGGATTAAAGAAGCAAGTAGGTAGACCACAAAGATGTTACAGAAAGAAGAGAAGACCCGTGATCTTGCCCTGTTCACCTGTGCTCCCTGCAGCCAGATGCCACAGCTGGCAACAGTATAAGAGCTAAGAAGCCACAGGTGGGTTCTGCAAACATTGGCTCACATGGTTGTGCCATCAGCACAGCTGGCAGGACAAACATTCCCATTCTGCTTCTTCCTGGACCTTAAGACTCTTTCCAAAGGGTCCCAGATGTTTTAATGCCCGATTTTCCTGAAAGACCAGAGGTTCACAGGGCAGTTGGAGCACCTGCTGCTCTTGCAGAGAAAATGTTGGAATTCAGTTCCCAACACTGATGTTGGGTGGCCCACAAATACCTGTAAGTCCAGCTCCAGGGGACCAGATGCATTCTTCTGGCCGCCACTGGCCACCATGGTATGCACATACAGTTGCATACCAACATACACAGGTGTGTAGTGCATACACAAATATAAAATAAAAATAAATCTTTAACAAAATAAAAGGTGGAATGTTCTCGAAACAGTCTATTTAACATCTGTAGAATTAACTTAGTGTGATGAGGGCTACCTTAGCAACACCTTTCCCTAGGTTTTTTGTTTTCCTTACAGTGACTCTAAAAAGTTAACTATTTATCAAACCCTTATGGTATCCCAAGGAGGAATTATTAACCAAGTTTTATAGATGGGAAAACTGAAGCTTAAAGAACACAAAAGAAATTGGTCCAAAGTCACTTGACTACAAAGTGGCTGAGCTAGGAGGGAGACCAGCTTAGGCTGAGCAAAGTGTGGGGCTTGCACTCGCTGACACCGCCTGCACCTCTAAGAAGCATGATTACCATGGTCCTCTACATCCGCACGTCCCTGCTTGCCATCATTCTAACTCTGAAATCCGCTGAAGTATCTGCCTTCCACAGCTGCCTTTGTCGTTCATCTCACAGGTGCTGCCTCCTTCTGCCCCACCGCCAGAACCACTGCTTCCACTGCTGGCAAACGTGCACCTGATGGCCCTTCTAGACTTTCTCTTTCCTGGCTTATGCTCTAAAAAAAAACTAGTTTCAAAAGCCCTCAGCAATCAGCCTAACCATTTTCCTCTGGCCAGCTCATAGCAGTCACCATGGACAGTCTCTGGACCTAGCACTCCTGTGCAGACAGAAAAAAAAAAAGGTTTATTGGCAAACAAATCTAATAATGAATCTAAGGAGAATCACCGCACTACTTCTTCAGGTCCAAAGGTAATCATACCTCTAGAAGATCTACTTTGATTCCAGAGTAATTTCATTTTAAACTAGTTAAGTGATTTTGCTTCCTCGTTTCTTGACATTATAAATTTAGCCTTTATCATATTATACATACTCAAAAAGAATAAGGAATCCAAACTGCAGATAAGAAAAAGCATCTCCTAACCTGAGGATACACCTCACTAAAATGTTTGCAGTCCACACACAAACACAGAGACAGAGGAGGGGAAAGAGAGGGTGGGGGACAGGGAGAGGATATATCTCCTAAAATTCAAAATTCCAACCAAAAATAAAAAACTAACCTTCAGGACTATGCATGTGTCAAACCTAAGAACAAGCTGTCATGTACAGAAGGTTCATCACCTACCTGCAGATGAGGTTCAGGCCAGAGCTGCCTGCTGAGCAGCGCTGTAAGGGTGCACACACTGAATCATTAGCCGCTCTCTGCTAACCTAAGCTGTTTAAAAACCAACTTAGGTATAACCATGTATCTAAGGATTCCAGGATACAGTCAAAAGAGCCAGTCTAAAAGATGGAGGCTTGGTCCCAGGCAGGAGGCTCTGCCAGGTGGCCCACTTGACCCACAAAGCCTGTATTTCCTCACCTAGGAAAAGCAGAGAACACTTACCCACTTTACACAGGCCTCACTCACACAGTTAGTAGCTATGACTCATACTTCATACCATGGACAAGTTGGAGTTAAGTGAAGGAGATTAAAGAAAAACAATTCACCAATTTTGCCATGTTTCATGTTCTCCCTAAGATCTAAACTTCCACAGATCCTGACTCTGACCCCAGTTTCAGCTCAGTCACTCTGGCTCTCTGGCTGCACCTCCCAAGCAGGTACATTCCAGGCTCTGTTCTGCCTTCCTGGATCCTGGCAGCAGGGCTGAGTCTGGAATCCACTTGCAGAGGTTCTGAAATCTAAGCGCCTTACAGCTTTGAAACAATTCAACTTCTCATTAAGATTGTCATAATGCAAGTCAATAATAAAGGGTTGTTGACTTATGAATCCAGGAGAGGGTCTAATCTGGCTGCTTTGTTTTTGAGTTCTTAATTTCAGATATTTTGTATTAATATCTTTATTGAGACTTAAGCAACCCACACAATTTATATACGTCAAGTATTTTTGGTACACTCACATAGTTGGTACCCATGACACAAAACATGGTAGAAATTTCCAACTATCCATTTCCCTTAATTGCCCTAGCCCTTTAATGTACTTCTGGTCTCTGTATATTTGCTCGTGGTAATCTCATATAAAGACAAAAATAACACAATGCAAAGGAATCCTTTCACTTAACAAAGAGTTGTCCAGGCTGTCCGGCCGGCTCATTCATTTCTTTTTCTCTTCTAATATTCCATTTTTAAATATACTACATTTTGCTCATTTTTTATCAGTTAATTTACAGTTGATTTGCTTCTAAAACTTGGTTGTTTTGCATAATTGTGCTCTGAATATTCATAGTCCAGTTTCTGTGGGCTATACTATGCTGGTTTCTTCTGAATATATACCCAGGAGTCAAACTTTCAGATAACATGATAACTCTGTAACTTTTTTGGAAGAGCTCATGCAGCAGAACCACCTGGCATTCTGACTGTCCTCTCAAAGCACACTGAAGATGTAAACTCAGATCCCTCAGGGTGCCTCAAGCAATTGCCTTTCTACATAGGTACACAACTCACTGATAGTTACCCACCATCATAGATGAAAGACCTCAACCGTTAACACATAGGGATGCCCTAGAACAAAACATTTATACAAATGGATACTTAGGACCATTACAAAGTTTAAGGCAACTGTCTTCTTTAATGGTAGCAGAGCAAAAAGACTGAAAGTTTTCTTCAAAACTGGAAAGCTTTGGGGGAAAAGGCCAGGTGTGCTTCCAAGTCCAGCGCACATTAGGAGGTCTACGCCAGCCTTGGCTACAAAGTGAGTTCAAGGGTAGACTTGGCTACATAAGACCCTGTATGTGAAGAAAACAAAAACAAAAACAAAACGGGCTAACATGTTGGGGATGAAGATATGCTGATATGCTGTAGCAGTAAAAATTCATCGAACAGGTTCCAAGCCTGTCACTGTGGGAGTGGGGCTTAGCTACAATGCTGTCCAGTTTTCCTTTTTGTGTTGAAGTGCAGAGGCCTCCTCACTAAGACCTGATGGAAAGGCCAGACATAGTACACTCCTAGTCTCAGAAGCACAGGACCTCTGGCATGCGAACGCCAACATGTACATCACCGACCCTTCCAATTCCTCCCTCTCTCTGCACTAGGTCCAAATTCAGGACAGACACCAGGCTCTGCAGAGTGCAAAGGAAAGCTGTGACAAAGATTTTCCAGCCTCCCTGCCCCTCCTCCCCGTGAGCCCTCAGTGCACACAAGCACATAGCTGATTCTCTGCACATCTAATTTGGGGCCAGCTGATGTACCATGACATCAGCGCGGCACAGTGAGCCAAGTTTAAACTCCATCTGGGACAAATAATGTCCAGGCCCACCGGGACTTCTCTTGTTTATATACACTGACTAAAGATGTCTTAGTGGTAAATGAACCAACTCTAGAGATTTATTTCCCAAGGCCTCCAGAACAATATTCTGCACCCTGAAGCAACTCCCTGCTTAGAGTTCTTTCCAAGGCTGTGCATAAGTGATTTTTAACAGAACACATAATTTTGGAACATGTAATTAACATCTTGAGTAGAGTCAAAGTCCAAGCAGCCCTTTCTTGATCTGAAACAAAGAGAATGAAGAACTCACTAGAAAGTGGGTGTGGTGAGGGTAACACAATTCAACCAAACCCCACATGACACTAAATCCTACCTCCGTTGGAAGACCTGCGACCTCCATCAAGACCAGTGACGGAAGCTTTTAAGATACATAGAGTGGCTGAAAGGCCACATCCCTTCCTTTTGAAGACTAAACCCCAGTTTGTGTTTTCACACTGGCATTACATAAGAGGAATTGATACAAATTCAGAAAGAAAAACAAATCACCTAATAGTTTCAAGTCTTTTTTTTTTTTTTCTATTTTTTTTGGGGGGGTGGGGAGAATGGTCAGAAGATAGGGTCTTTCTGTGTAGCCCTTGGCTGTCCTGAAACTCAGTAGACCAAGCTGGCCTTGAACTCAGACATCTTCCTGCCTCTGTCTCCTGAGTGTTAGGATTAAAGGCATGCGCCACCACCAAAAACCTGGCTAGTTCCAAGGCTTACACTGAGGTTTCTTGAGTCTCTAAACCTGCCTCTAAATGATTCACCTCTTAAATGGAAATGAAGGGTGGGTTTGGACTGAAAGCAGAGGTAAGAGGCCCTCTCCTACTCGCTCACCCCACAAGAAAGAATCCTAGCTGCCCCTCTCTGCTCACCAGAACTCTCACAGTACTGACCCCAAAAGGGAACTCCTGACCATCTCAGGGAAAGAATTATTCCTGATAAAACCCCTGGGACCCTACAGAAACCTGGCCTGGGATCTGAAAAGCCTTGACTCCCACCTCACTTCCAAAGGAAAATCAAACCTCCAGACACCACCACTGTGGCTCAGATCCCACATCTGAGATGGGAGAAAGAGAGAGATTATTCTTTTTTGCACATACACACTTGAGAAGACCAAAAGTCAGTATTAGGTACCTTCCTCTATTAGCTCTCTTCCTTATTCTTTGAGATAAGGTCTCTCCCTGAACTCAGAGCTCACCAACTAGTTAGCATAGCAAGCTAATGGGGTCCACAGATCCACTTGTCTTCAACTCCCTAACTCCCAAATACTAGCATCTCAGGTGTGACAATGCCTAGCTCTAACTAGGGTAGTGGAGATACCAACTCAGGTCCTCCTGCTTACCTGACACACCAGGTACTTTACCTGCTGTGCCCTCTCCCCAAACCCAAGAGGAACAGTCCAATTTGTAAACTGTATAATGTACTAACATGCAAAACTCAACCTAACTGCCTACCTGCACATTATAGATGAAGAAAGGCCCAAGCCAGGCATATCTTCTTGGAAGCTTCTAGAACAAGACCTGGATAAGATCAAGTCCCAACTGTGTGACTTGCTACCTGCAAGCCCTTAACCTTTCTCATCTCAGGCTTAGCATAGAAATATACAGGGCTTTGCCCTACATGCTATGTGACCACTAAATGATGAACTAAGTAAGGGCTTAGCACAGATTCTACCACGTCAGAAGCCCTCAGCTATGACCATCCCTCACCTTGTTTTGGAAGAACAAAAGAAATCAAACTCTGAATTAAAATTCACTCTTTGCAACAGTTCAACTCACTTATGGACATAAGCATCCACTCAACTAAAAGTTGTTCAGACTAGAAGTTTTCCAGTGCCCAGCAAGTTTACAAATCACACTTGAACTTGAAGGAAACCAAGGGTCTAATCAAACACATCTGACCTTTACCTTATCTATTGCATTCAGACTGTTTATCCTAAGTACCCCTGAGGTTGCAGAGTAACCAATATAGAAGCAGCCACTGTCCGTCTCTCCAGAAGGTCCTCATGCCCGGTGGGATGTTGTCTTCAAGATATGTTCACTGAGGGGTTGAAGTAGCCTGGGGCAGAAGGGCAGTTAGAGCTCAAAGTTCCCAACTACAGCAGCCTACTTTACTGTCTAGGAAGTGATGGCATAGGGATACCCACTACTGGTGGAACATATCCTCTACCAGCCAAGACTACAATCCGCCAATATCCTGGGTCCTTAAAAATGCTATAGTTTATATAAAGCTTATACAAATGTAATTATGTCTACCTAATAGATGCAGTTTACAGACAAGATCAAGGAAAATCCAGTCTGGTTCCTTTACCTCCCTCCTTTCCCTCTAGTAGAGAGGACGGTAAAGACTACAATTGGGCAGTAAGGAGGAATCAGACAAAACAAGAGATAACTGGATCTAGTTTTAGGTAGCCGTTGACCTGTATCTATGCCACATGCTGTCGTGACAGCCCCATGCCTAACATCTTCAATCAATCAATCAATGAGAATCAATGTTGTGTGCCATATATCAGACTTGAAATGGGACTAGTTCCTAACCAATTTGGCACCAACCTCTTGGGGAAGCTGCTTTCTGAGTGTGTATTCTTCAGTAAGCTAACCCCAATCAGACCACAATTGCTTCAGGTTCTTTGTTGTCTGCATTTGCCCAATTATTTGCAAAGAAGATGACCTGCTAAGGTCTGTCCGTTGTATCCAAAGGCCTTGCTAATTCCCTACAAGGGGCAAGAAAGAGGCAGCACGAAGCAGGGATAGGGGGACAGGAAACTGCTCAGGTGAGGGAACACTTGTAGCTCAAAAATTATGTTCCTTCTCTCAGATGATCTGATCTGATGGTGATCTCTGAAGAAGAAAAAAAAAAAAAAAAAAAAAGCTGGAGGCTGAGACGAAATTACCAGTATAGGCAAGAGGGTCAAAGCAGCATGGGATTCTGAGGCTTCATGGGCACTTCAAGTTCTAACATTAGGGCTAAGCAAGAACTGAGTGAGTGGCCAATAGCAGTTTAAAACAGGGGAAGTGGTATAACCTGAAGGGATCTGAACCCAGGTAACCTAGATATGAGATGGCACATCCGTGGCAACCTCGTTAGAAGGGTATATTTTACATATGGAAAGGCAAAGAGAGGGAAAAATGAAGAGGAATATCTATGTTCACAATGTGGAGATTCATGTTGCTAACTTTATGTGTCTTGCTTGCTATGGTCATGTTTGGAGTATAGCATCTATTTACATAGTCAAGTTTTTACATCTATCATTTGACCACAAAATGCCTACCAGAAGCAATTATGTACTAACATATGTCTTAGCATATTGTGGATATAGAAAAGACTCATTTTCCAACACATATAAATAATTCTTACTGTATGATGAAACATCAAATGTGACAAAGAGAGATTTTTCAAAACAAAAGATTAGACGTCAGAAATCTAGCATATATCATCCAGTTCAAAGAAACACTTATACGTGCATGCCTGTTATGATTAGTGCTCTTAACCTGACGGAATCTAGAACACCTGGGGCAGGGCCTCAGAGCATGCCCTCTGGGGATTCTCCTCCTTATCAGGGAGGACCCATCCTAACTGTGTCTGGGACCATTCCCTACACTGGGATCCTGTAATGCATAAATGAAGCAAACAAGTTGAGCACTTGCATGCGTTCACCCCACTGTTCTCTGACTGCATGCAATCTGACAGCTGCTTCATGCTCCTGCTGTCTGGACTGCCCTGCCATGATGGGCTGCAGCCTGAACTGTGAGCTAAGATAAAGGAAGCCTTCCTCCCCTAAGTTGCTTCCATCAGAGTATTTCACCACTGCACCAGGAAAACTAAGGTGTATGTTTTACAAAACAAAAAGACAAACAAACAAACAAACAAACAACCAGCTTCATCTAGGCCATAACAGAAAGTGTAGTTTAAAAAAAAAAATCTCAATAAAGACTTTGTGTAAAGAATCCACATCTTTTTCTGTGGAACAGTGGAATCTTCAAACTGCTGGCTGTCCCCCAACTGGGGACTGTAACAGAAGAACCACAGTATCAGGTTCCGTACATGTTTAATAAGGAAGCTCAAACATCATCCGTTAAAAAGCAGGGGTCAAAACCAACGAGCCCTAACTGGTAGGAGGGGTGACAAAAACCTTTTGAAGCCAGTTATCCCAAGTGCCCTGCTTCTCAATCTATGTCACCAAGCAAATCCAACAGAGGTTGCATCTGTGTATGCCCAATAAGTGTGCCTAAGAACAGAAATGACTCCCATTGTAATAAAAGTACAGTATACACACATAAAATTGTTTTGTCAAAGAATCAAGACTGAAACACATGAGATGGGATGTTACGAGTGAAGAAGTTTAAAATGTTCACATGAAACTGGGTTTAATTCAGAGGACAAGTATGGCGTGATGTACTGCAGAATGAAGGCCACGCCCCCAGGGGAAAGCAGCAGTCAACTGCCAGTGACTTAGAACCCAAGCTGTGTTGTCAGACCTTCTGGGCTCCCACAGAAGCAGGAAAAGCCCAGGGTTTCATCTAAACCTTCCCATTTTGTCATCAGTTGTTCCTCTGAATTTAAGGGAAATTAGGGAGGTGTTGTGGATAGCCCAGGCCTTGTATTTTGATGTTAATTCCCCTTTCCTGGGAGGGGCTGCAGAGGAGTGAATCAGTACACAGGTGAATTCTAGTGAACCTTCTGCCCATCTTAATTTGTAAAATAAAGGCTGGAGCCAGTGATTGGGCAGAGAAGGGGAGGTGGAGAAATAAAGGTTGGTGGGAAGAGAGCAAAGAGAGAGGAGAGAAAAGACAACAGAGGAAGCAGTAGGTAGAAGGACAAACGCAGGGTCTGGAAAACCCTCAAGTTATAAGGGTCTCATAGCTGGGGAACAGAGTAGTGAAGTGGTGAATCTGCCCAATCTAGGCTATTGAGTTGTGTTTTCATTGACTGGCTTCATTTGGGTTGGAGATTTACCGCAACAGGCCAGTTGGCCCATTTTTTTCACCAGTAGCCACAAAAATTAAAGAGCCTCAGGCCCTCATGAAAAGGGCACAATCAGTTGGCTTCACATCTCCCTTGGAAGACAGAGGCAAGAGTGTTGGGTCAAGGTCATTACAGTTACAGGCTAGTGGGGAATGCAGAAGACCTTGTCCTGAAAATCCAAAACAACCCAACAAAAGGGAGAATATCTGCTTGTAACCTTCGTGCATATTCCTGCAAAGTTTAAAATGGCTCTAGATGTAAATGCTATGTAAATAAGTTACATGGTATTATTGTTTAGGGGGTAATGACAAAGGAAACATGCTGCTTGGAAGCAGTGAGTGCAGACATCATTTGCCTTCATTTCTGTAAATATTTTCAATCCATAGCAGCTGGGTGAATCTGAGAATAAGAAACACAGGGACATAGAAGGCCAATTATTTGGCAAATAAGTCTCCTTTTCTTTAACTATTACCCAAAAGAAATGCACAGACATTATAACATTAATAAAGTGAATGAAGTTTTAGGAAGAGGAAAGGGCCCAGTGAGGTGGCACAGCCGGGAAGCGTGTTTGCCACACAAACAGAACAACCTGAGTTCAGATCCTGTAACCACAGAAAGATGAAAGGAGGAGCTGACTGCACAGAAGTCCTCCAACGTCCATATACATGCATGCACACTCATGGCATGCATGCACCACACACACACACACACACACACACACATACTTTTGAGAGTACACATGCATATATATACAAAAAGAATAAATAAAATAAAAGATTTTAGTTTTAAAGGCTTATGGCAAATTTAAAAAGTGGCTAGTTTTTCAAACTGTTCTAAATTAATTAAATTTGTTTGTTCCTTTCATCCTTTATCCACTCAAAAAGATCTCCTGCATGCAACTGTAGATGTGGACCACAGCTTGAACAAGAGACATGATTCCTTTCTCCCTAATGAAATGAAATCAGACAAAGTCAGCAGTGAGTTGCAGACAATGGTAATGCTAGAGGTATCAGGATCCTAGCCTGCCTCTGCAGCCCAGCCACACCAGTGGTTTTCCTTCAGCCCCTCCTTTTGAAGGCAACTCAACTGTTTTATTTGCAGGCTACTGCAGACTGCTGTTGCCTTTGGCTAATTCAATTCTGAAGTGTCTCTCAAGCCAGACAGCCCAGAACTGTCATAATTACATGCTGTGTGTCCTAATTATTGTGGGAGCTACATCTAACAATGCCCTGAGATAATGCAGATCAACATTTATCCTCCTAAGGCTGAGATGGTGCACAGGCTGTGCCTTGTGGCAGCCTCTGCAGGGAGGATTGGCAAGCCTAACTCAAAAGGACTGAGGTATCAGACCACAGGCTGGATACACACACATCTTTTTAAGGTTGCAAGGAGGTCCTGGTAGCAAGGGTGGGTGTCTGTAGCTGGCACACTGAATGAGGGATGCTAGCTATCTGCAATTCCATGGAGTCCATGATACTGGGATATACGCAACACAGGGCCAAGGGGGACTAACCACCAGAGTGGTACGTTAAGCAAGGTCAAACAGAATTTCTAACAAAAAAACTTGAAATCAAAGTCTCAAGAAAAGATATCAGACCTCTTTTTGGGGTGGTATAGAGGGATGGCTGCTCAGTGGATAAGGCACTTGTCTTGGAATCACAAAGATGTGAGCTCAAGTCTCATGATCAACATTTAAAAATGCCCTGGAGAGATGGAAAAAGAGGATCCCTGGGGCTCACTGCGCAGCTGGCCTAACCTAACTGGCAAGCTCCATGCCAATGAGAGACCACTTCAAAGGAAGAGTCAGTGCTCCTGGGGTATCGTGCAAAATGTCCTCTACCCTCTACATGCATGTGCACACATGTATACCTACCAGACAAACATGCATACATGAACATTCACAAAAGAAAAATCAGAATTTATTTAGAAGAGATTTGCTCATGGTGAACTTAAAATATTAACTCTCCATTGAATAGGCAATCCTTCCAGAGCCCTCTCTCACTCAATAAAACTGCAGTTGGCTACCTGATTCTAAAAGCCCGATTCTAAAAGCTGAACAGCTACAGGCTCCAGGGAAGCTTTCAAGGCAAGCTCAGCCTCCCACTGCCCAGTTTGCTGTTTCCCTACCTACCTATGGCACTCCTCAATCCTTCCGTTATGCTCTGGTATATTCTGCATCGCAAGCTCATTTGGCTTGGCATATGTGTAAATACAGCATCTGGGGTGATATTTATCCAACTAAACTGCTCATTCCCTTCAGGCAAGAGCAGCGTCTATTCATGTTTGTGTCTCCGGCCCCTAAGACGGTGCCGGCACAGAAGACATTTGTAAATACTTATTAAAATGAATGTATCTATTACTCAGTCAATCCATAAGCCGTCCCATAAATTCTACCCCCTGCTCCTTGCCACTTGCACTCTCAACAGATCTAAATCATAGAAAGTAGGAGGTAGCAGTTTGAAAGAACGTTTAACATACGCACAAGCTGTGCATTATTTATGCATCAGACACTGAAGAGTGTGGCCCAAGACCACGCCTGACCTCATCAGGTATTCCAGCTGAAGACCCAGTTCCAAAAAGAGATTCTGGCAGAAGAGTAAAGGTACACAAGTTGCTATTCACCAATAAAGCAGTGCCCTTTATTCTGATGGCTGGTCTCCTTCTCATTTGGATAAGCAAGCGCTGTTTATCTATTTTTATTCAGTACATTAATTATAAGACTTCCTCTGCAATGGATTTTAAGTAGAAAAGGTCCATTGTACACACACAACTCTACACGAGGCCAAACCTGTGCTGTATGAAGTTGTAAGCACTGAGCGGAAGAAGGAAGCTGTCAAGGAAGTGTAATTAAGAAAATCTCAAACAAAATGAAAAAGGTCATGGAATTGGAAGGGAACATGTGACGTCAGACACACTCACTGATGATGAGCGTTGTCTGAAACACGGAAAGTTCTCCGCCTAATATAATCTGTTTGTGAGAGAGCATCACAGGAGGCTAGCTGAGGCGGAAGAGTGGGCAGTATCAGCCATAGGCTGGAGAACTGCACTGAGCCCCAGCGTCCATTGCTCACTCGTGGACCCAAGGCAGCTTGCTGCCTCACACACTGACCCACTGCCTTGATTTCTCTACTGTTGTGAACTGCACCGAAACAAACTCTGTCTTTGAGTTGCTTTCTTCAAGGTGTATCACACCAATGCAGACAGTAGGACCCAAAGGAAGGAGCAGAAGCTAGAGAGATGAAGGAGACATAGGCTGAAGATGTTTGGGACACAAAAAGGAAGGAAAGTGGCCATGTAGGCCACTGCCTGGGCTGAGTCACAGTGACAGATGGAGATGCAACATCTAGGCATGATAGTTCTTCGTCTAGACCTGATGAGTAAAATATTTCAAATTGCCAGGCAGTGGTGCCACACGCCTTTAATTCTAGCACTTGGGAGGTAGATGCAGGAGGATCTGTGAGTTCGAGGCCAGCCTAGTCTACAGATTGAGTCCCAGGACAGCCACGGCTACAAACAGAGAAATCCTGACTCTAAGAGAGAGAAAGAGAGAAAGAGAGAGAGAGAGAGAGAGAGAGAGAGAGAGAGAGAAAACAAAAACCTATTTCAAATAGTTTGTCCAATAACCAATGTTCCCCTTTAAGAGAATTTTACATTAACACCAAATAGTTAAATGCTTCCAGACATATCTAACAGATTAAGACTGAAATGATCTCTATCATATTGTGCGCACACACACGTTTATACAAAAGCATGTGTGTGAGCACAGGTCGGCCTCCAGTGCTGTTACTCAGACACAGGCAACTTTACTTTGAGACAGTCTTTCCCTGGCCTGAAACTTGCCAATTCGTCTAAACTGGCTGGCCAGGAAGCCAGTAGGTCCTCCTGTCCCTGCTTCAGCGCTAGAGTCAGCAGCACACGTCCCCATTCCTGACTGTTTTTTTTTTTTAAACATGGGTGCTGGGGATCAGACTCCAGCTTCTCCAAGGCTCCTGTGGTATTTTCTGAGTGTACCCCTCCATTTGGAAAAAAAATTTGCTATCTATTTGTAAAATACATAAATTAGTAAAATTTTCACTTTTAGCTTTTTAGAACTCTTCCCAGTGGACCAAATTTATTAAGCCAGACAACTTATTGAATAGTCAAAGGAGCTGGGCAAGAAGATGCCGTGTGGTCCTCTGGGAACACCCCCGTCATCGTCTCGCTCGTCAGTTAAGTCTCTGTGCGAAGAAGTTCACATCTGAAGGGAAGACTGGAAAATTCTAAAACTGAGGGCTCTTTATGCTAGCTAATAAGCTACAAAAGGCTTCTCTGGGAGCACTGAATCATAAAAATGAGAACGAAATCACCAAAACAGGAAAAACAGGACACAGCAACACAGAAAGGTGGCTCTGGGAAGCCTGGCTACGTGAGCCAACGGGGGAATCCGGGGCTACTTTCCAATCACAATTGAATATCTCGGATTTTAAATGTCTTTTAATTAGTAAAAATGAAGGAGACAGAGCACTATATCCTGAAACTGCTCACAGAATTAGCAGAGTTTTGCACAAACAGCTAGAATACTAGAAAACAGCCAGGGATGGAGCAAAAGGTAAGGGTGGCCAGCTATGAGACAGGTTCTGCTTCCAAGGGTAACAGGGTGGCTCTGAGTAAGCGATGAAAATGAAACACTTTATATGTTGGGATAATAGCTCTGGCTTCTGTATGGAGAATTGGGCAAAAAAGCAGAAGTGGATGAAGGGGAACATCCCTCAGGCACCGGCGAGGCATGTGCACCAGAGAGGTGTGCGCATGGCCTAGCCATGGGCACGGGGCCCAGGTCTTCGCAGAAGCAAAACAGACGTGGCAAGGCAGGAACTAAGCAGGCACTGCTAATGGAAGGCCCACAGGACAGAATGAAATTCGAGACTTCAACAACGAGAAAACTACTGTAGAGACTGTGAAGACCGAGAGAGCAGCAGGAAGGGGGGCTTGTGTGGCTGGGTGGGGTGTGGCTGTTGACCCTTGTATAAAATAGAAGATGCTACACAGTGTGATAGAGTCTGATCCAGATACAGAGAGAGACATTCCAAGGGGGTGAGAAGGAATAAGCTTTACCCAAACAACCAATGCTTAGTAAGCATCTGTTAGGTATACGTGTTTTGTTTTTTAAGATTCATTTTATTTTTATTTGATGTGAGCAGGTGTCTGTATATGCACTCCTGTGCAGTGCCCATGAAGGCCAGAAGAGGATGGCAGCCTCCCAAACACTGGAGTTACAAGTAGCTCACCCACTATGGGTGTTAGGAATCTAATAGTGGACCAATAGTGGAAGAGCAAACGCTGTGACTGGCTGAGCCATCTCTCTGGCCCCAGTTAGATATATTTTGTTCTTAAGAGAGTCACAATCACTTAGCTGGTCTGTTCCTGTGGAAACACCTGATCCTGAGCCATCCTAGAGGAGCCACTGCACACAGAGCAGAGGGTAAGACACTTTGCCCACTACCCCACGCCCCAGAGTTACAACTGGGAGCCAGGGGGATTAAGGAACCAGCAGACACCCAAACACTGCCCCTCTGGAACACTACTTCCCTTTCGCCCCCAGCCTTGTCCTTGTGGCTGGGGCAGACACTGAGCTGGTCTGCTCCTGTGGAGACACCTAATACTGAGCCATTCTAGAGGAGCCACTACACTCAAGGCAGCAGGATTTCAGGATCCCCGAGGTGGCCTGAGTTCCAGGAGTTCTTCCACCCAGGAACTTAGGATCACAGGAACACAGAGACATCTGGACTCCAAGGAGTTCTGACACAAGCAAGATAACTGGAAAGACAGACTCCAGACAGACACAGTGAGCACAGGTAACACTAGAGTCAACCAGATGGCAAAAGGCAAGCGCAAGAACATAAGTAACACAAACCAAAGTTGCTTGACATCATCAGAACCCAGTTCTCCCAACATAGTAAGCCCTGGACACCCCATCACACCAAAAAAGCAGGATTCAGAATTAAAATCACTTCTCATGATGATGATGGAGGATTTTAAGAAGGACATAAGTAACTCGCTTAAAGAAATACAGGAGAACACAGGTAAACAGGTAGAAGCCCTTAAAGAGGAAACACAAAAATCCCTTAAAGAATTGCAAGAAAACACAAGCAAACAGGTGAAGGAATTGAACAAAACCATCCAGGATCTAAAAATGGAAATAGAAACAATAAAGAAATCTCAAAGGGAGACTACTCTAGAGATAGAAAATGTAGGAAAGAGATCAGGAGTCATAGATACAAGCATCACCAACAGAATCCAAGAGATAAAAGAGAGAATCTCAGGTGCAGAAGATACCATGGAAAACATTGACACAACTGTCAAAGAAAATGCAAAATGCAAAAAGCTCCTAACCCAAAATATCCAGGAAGTCCAGGACATAATGAGAAGACCAGACCTAAAGATAATAGGTATAGATGAGAGTGAAGATTCCCAATTGAAAGAGCCAGTAAATATCTTCAACAAAATTATAGAGGAAAATTTCCCCAACCTAAAGAACAAGATGCCCATAAACGTACAAGAAGCCTACAGAACACCAAACAGACTAGACCAGAAAAGAAATACCTCCTGTCACATAATAATCAAAACACCAAATGCACAAAACAAAGAAAAAATACTAAAAGGAGTAAGGGAAAAATGTCAAGTAACATATAAAGGCAGACCTATAAGAATTACACCAGACTTTCACCAGAGACTATAAAAGCCAGAAGATCCTGGACTGATATCATACAGACCCTAAGGGAACACAAATGCCAGCCCAGACTGCTAAACCCAGCAAAACTCTCAATCACTATAGATGAAGAAATCAAGATATTCCATGACGAAACCAAATTTGCACAATATCTTCCCACAAACCCAGCACTTCAAAGGATAATTGATGGAAAACACCAACATAAGGAAGGAAACTACAACCTAGAAAAAGCAGGGACATAATCTTCCAACAACCCCAAAAAAAAGTAGCTACACAAACATATTTCACCTCTAATAACAAAAATAATAGGAAGCAACAATCATTTTTCCTTAATATCTCTTAACATCAATGGATTCAATTCTCCAATAAAAAAACTTAGACTATCAGACTGGATACATAAACAGGACCCAGAATTTTGCTGTATACAGGAAATGCACTTCAGTGACAAAGACAGACACTACCTTAGAGTAAAAGGATGGAAAACAATTTTCCAAGCAAATGGTCCCAAGAAACAAGCTGGAGTAGCCATTCTAATATCAAATAAAATCGACTTTCAACCAATAGTAATCAAAAAAGATAAGGAAGGACACTTCATACTCATCAAAGGAAAAATCTACCAAGATGAACTCTCAATTCTCAACATCTACGCTCCAAATGCAAGGGCACCCACATACATAAAGAAACTTTACTAAAGCTCAAAGCACATATTGCTCCTCACACAATAGGAGTGGGGGATTTTAACACCCTGTTTTCTGCAATGGACAGATCATGGAAACAGAAACTAAACTAGAAACTAGTTTGGTACAGAGACAGGCAGGAAGATCAGTGGAATAGAGTTGAAGACCTAGAAATGAACCCACACACCTATGGTCATTTAATCTTTGACAAAGGAGCTAAAACCATCCAGTGGAACAAGGACAGCATTTTCAACAAATGGTGCTGGTTCAACTAGAGGACAACATGCAGAAGAATGCAAATCGATCCATTCTTATCTCCTTGTACAAAGCTCAAGTCTAAGTGGATAAAGGACCTTCACATAAAACCAGGCACACTGAAACTAATAGAAGAGAAGGTGGGGAAGACCCTCGAATACCTAGGCACAGGGGAAAAGTTCCTGAACAGAACACCAATGGCCGATGCTCTAAGATCAAGAATTGACAAATGGGACTTCATAAAATTGCAAAGTTTCTGTAAGGCAAAGGACACTGTCAATAGGACAAAAACGGCAACCAACATTGGGAAAAGATCTTTACCAATCCCACATCCGATAAAGGACTAATATCCAATACATATAAAGAACTCAAGAAATTAGACTCTAGACAACCAAATAACCCTATTAAAAATGGGGTACCGAGCTAAACAAAGAATTTTCAACTGAGGAAATGCGAATGGCTGAGAAGCACCTAAAGAAATGTTCAGCATCCTTAGTCATCAGGGAAATGCAAATCAAAACAACCCTGAGATTCACCTCACACCAGTCAGAATGGCTAAGATCAAAAACTCAGGTGATAGTAGATGCTGGCAAGGATGTGGAGAAAGAGGAACACTCCTCCATTGTTGGTGGGATTGCAAGATGGTGAAACCACTATGGAAAACAGTCTGGCGGTTCCTCAGAAAATTGGACATATCACTACCTGAGGACCCAGCTATACCACTCCTGGGCATATACCCAGAAGATGCTCTAACATATAACAAGGACATATGCTCCATTATGTTCATAGCAGCTTTATTTATAATAGCCAGAGGCTGGAAAGAACCCAGATGCCCTCCAACAGAGGCATGGATACAAAAAAAATGTGGTACATTTACACAATGGAATATTACTCAGCTATTAAAAATAATGATTTCGATAAATTCTTATGTAAATGGATGGAACTAGAAAATATCATCCTGAGTGAGGTAACCCAATCACAAAAGAACATATATGGTATTCACTCACTGATTATTGGATTTTAGCCCAGAAGCTTGACATAGTCAAGATTCAACTCACAGACCACATAAAGCTCATGAAGAATGAAGACCAAGTTTGGGGCTTCAGTCCTTCTTAGAAGGAGTAACAAAATACTCAAGGAAGCAAATATGGATACAAAGTGCAGGACAGAAACTGAAAGAGGAGCCATCTGCAGACCATTCCACCTGGGTATCCATCCTATGTGCAGTTACCAAAGGTAGATGTTGATGTGGATGGCAGGATGTACACGCTGACAGGAGCCTGATATAGCTGTCTCCTTAGAGGACTGCAAGAGTCTGACATATCCAGAGGCAGATGCTCATAGCTAACCATTAAACTGATCATGGGGTTCCCAATAGAGGAGTTAGAGTGAAGACTGAAGGAATTGAAAGGATTCGACACCCCATGAGGAGAACAACAATACCAACCAACCAGAGCCCCAGGGTCTAAACCACCAGCCTGGGAGCGCTTAGGGAGGGACCCATGGCTCCAGCTATATATACAAGGGTGTTATAGGTGGGAGAAGAGACCCTTGGTCCCATGAAGGCTGGACGTTGTGGGGAGGGGGGAATTCGAGGGTGGGGAGGTGAGGTGCGAGGGAGGGGGGTTAGGTAGGGTAGGTGGGGGTACACCCTCATAGAAGCAGGAGGAGGGGGATGGGATAGGGAGTTCCTGGGAGTGGGGGGGGGGGGGAATGGGGTAAGGGGAGAACACCTGAAATGTAAATAATATATCCAATAAAATAGATAAATAAAAAAATAGAAAAAAAGAGAGTCACAATCTAGTTCAGTAGAAATTAATAAATGACTGAGCAGCAATTTCAGATTCATCAGCAGGGCATACAAAGTACCTGACAGAGACTATCAAGGATGGGTCATGCTGGGAGGGGAGGCACAGACTCATGACAGACAGATGATCAACCATTCAGCTTTCTTCAATTATTAATATATTCTAGATAACTATTTTTCAACTCTACTATTCAAAAATAAGTATGTTTATGCTTCTTAAGAAATGTACAGAGGAAAAATATTTATGTAATTTCAAGATAGAACACAATCTTGTAGTCACTTTTTTGAAAATGTAACGTTATTGGGGATAATTCAGTTCCAAGAATGTAAACTCAGTTGTCCTTACAGGTTGGCTTTTCCCTCAGTGCTGCACAGCTGACTCTCTTGAGTAGATGCTCTGTGCCATGATGTTAAGCTGGTAGTGACAGGAGTGGCATGTCACATGGAACCCCAGGAGTTCCGCCAGCAGGGAAGAGCTACTTCACCTTGGCTTGTGCATCTTCCAATCAAGGTCACACAGATCTGTCGAGCACACTAGAGGAATGAACAGCCTCACAAAGAGTCACTGTTTTAAAGCTTAATTCTTGTTTTGTTTTGGTTTTTTTTTTGGGGGGGGGGGGGAGTTTGTTTGTTTGTTTGTTTTTTAGAATACTAGCCTCATGGGGTAAGAGTTTTGGAGCTCAAAATTTTTTTCAGGTATTTTAAAAATAATACAGTAATTATACAACAACAACCAAAAAAAAAAAACAAAGAACAAAAAACAAAACACTTCTCTAGAACAGCAAAGTTCAAAAAGCAAAGGCCTCTGAATCCCCCAAGTAAACCAAATGTTCCGTGGTGTCCCACACAGACCCTTGTGGCTCACTGACCTGCTGAGCTGCTTCTCCATTCACCAAGTGGGGCATCATGGCCACCTCCCCATTGAGCAGGGGTGGCAGTTCCAGGGGGATCTGGTCGGTCATCATCATGGTGACGTACATTCATGGAGAATTGCCCTCAACCAGTTACCTGCAAAAGAAGCACCCACGGTCACAAAAACAACAACAAATGACCTGTAATAAAAGCTACCTAACTTGAGCAAAAAAGTAAAAAGAGTGTTTCTCTCTGCTGAAGCCCAGATGACCCTCATCAGAGAGAACTTGCCAAGTGTTGCAGTCTGCAGGGGAGAGCAGGAAGGGTCAAGGAAATAAGCAGAACTCTCAGACCAAAACAAGGCTCCAAGCAATTTGTTAAAAACTTTAAACATGAATAATGGTAACCACCCACCCCAGATATCTGAGGACAAAATGAGATTGCATTTCCTAAAATAATTATTTATGTGCATGTCACAGGTGTGCAGGTTCCACAGAGGCCAGAAGAATCTCAGATTTAAAAAAAAAGCTAGAGTTACAGGCAGCTGGGAGCCACCCAATAAGGGTGCCTAGAAACTGTACCCCTGCAAGAGCAACAAGTGCCTTTAACCACTGAGCCATCTCTCCAGCAACCCTGAGATCATGTTTTGAGATGGCAAAAATAATAAACAGAAACTTAGGTACATCCTAGAAGAACTACCCTTGACATCCACAAGAAGATCTCCCTTTCATTAAGATCAAAAGAACATTTAGAGGCATTTAGCACAACAAGCAAACAAAGAATAATATATACACTGCAGATACTGACTTAGCCATTAAGCTGATGACCACTGCAGTGGTTCAAATAGGAATGGCTCCCACAGACTCATGTTTGAATGCTTTGGCCCACAGGGAGTGGCACTATTAGGAGGTGTGGCCTTATTGGAAGTGCTGCTATTGGGAAGTGTGGCGGAAGTCACTGTGGTGCTGAGCTTTGAGGTCTCATGCTCAACCCCGGCCTAGTACGGCAGTATCTTCCTGCTGTCTGTGGATCACGATGTAGAACTCTTAACCGTCTCCAGCACCGTGTCTGCACGCTGTCATGCTTCCTGCCATGACAATCATGGACAAAATCTCTGACCCTGTAAACCAACCCCAATTAAATGTTTTCATGTAAGACTTGCGGTGGTCATTATGTCACTTCACAGCAACAGAACCCGAGGTGAGGTGCAAGTAATAGAAACCATAACTAAGACAATCACTTGGTTCTAATTGTTTCTCCCACATCATTCTTTGAGCCAAACACACAGGACCTTTCTCACTCAGGTACTCTTTGGGACCTTCTGTATCTGTGACACACCCAAGCCAGTTGGGTTCAAAAGCAGATTCCCCTGTTTCTACAGAATAAATGAAATCCATACTTATATCTAAAACAGCACGAAGCTTTCCCCCCTCCCATAATTGCATCTTCCTTTGTAGTCAGCTTGACAGCACCACAGGAAGAAAAGAACAGTACATTCCTAGGGGGTTGTAGCCTGCTCTATAAAAAAGTATTCACACATTCATCCACTGTGGCATCCAAAAGCTGCCAGCATGGAAGGTGTGTGCATGTGTCACACACACCCAACTGTAAATGACTTCAGAAGCATTTAAAGGTCTGAGTTTATCATTCATAAAAATTCTCTCAAAATTTCATATGAAAAACTATCTGACTAATGAATATTTTACTGTTTACGTTCCAGTCAGACCAAATGCAACAGCAAACTCCTCTGTGGCTACCTTGGATTTGTACCAGACAGGTAAGATAGAAACAAATTATTTCTTTTCATCTCTGAACACCTCCTCTCTAAATATTACACATGGCTTCCCCCTTCATCCCACCCACAAGAAGCTCCTCCCTGGAAGCACCTAATGATACTTGAGGGCCACCCAAGAGGCAATGTTTTCAATCTAAATAGGTAAAATGTTATTCTACCCATTAGAGCTCCATGTGGAGAAACTGATTACCTGAGAACCAAACAAGGAAGTACTGCCCCGCTGGGGACAAGACACAAAAGCAGTGCTAACAGCACCATGCTTTCTTATGTACCATATGTTAGGGGATGCGTCCTCAGCTCTTATGCAAATGAAAACACAGTCCAAAGACCAGTGGTCTAGCCTGAGACTCCTACACTAAAATCAAGATAAGTCTACAGACACTATGACAACTTAACTGTGACTCTAACTGCCTGCCGAGTAAGGAACACTCCTGTACATGTCCACTTGATTTCTAATACATTTAACTTTACAAGTTTTACAGGGGCAAACTGCTACTTTCTCTCAAATGGAACTGTTTCTTCGGTGAAAATTTCAGTTCATATTTCTTAGGAAGCATATGCTGGACAGGGGACGCAGCTCAATCAGCAAAGTGCTAAATGCAGAAGCATATGAACCCAGGACAAGATGCTGCAGACTGCTGTGCATCTGTGGTCCCAGTGTTGGGAGGGGGCGGCCAGGATGATCCCAAGGACTCCCCAGCCAACCCACCTAGCCTAATCAGTGAGCTCAGGCAAATCGAAGGCCTCTCTCAAAAACCACAACAAACAAGGTAGCAGCATCTGAGGACAAACAGCAAGATTCAATAATCCCTCATCTGCATGAACTCCCATGCACAACACACACAGACACATACACATGCATACACACATACATATATACATACACACACACATATATATAGACACACACACATGCACACACACACACATAAACACACATATGCACATGCATTTCAAATGCAAGTTGGCTTACAGTGCTGCAGATCTGGGGTCTTGCTTGGTATAAGAAGTACTCGCTGCTCTTTTCCAAGCTTCCCTTACTCTTCCCATACAGGAGCTTCAGGCAATTGCTAAAGAAAGAGATGTGGATGGGGACACTCTGTCTTCTCTCTCTTCCCTTCCTTAGTTATGAGCACCAAGTTATGTCCTCTCCCACTGGGACAGGACTAGAATCCCTAGAGCATCTCCTAGCCCACATGGAACCCAGACTTCCTCTCTCATCACCCAATAAGGTTTGCTATCCAGTAGAATTCATTTGTTGTGATTTAAGGTAGGAATTATAGATTTTCTTTATGACACAGCAAGCAGACCATACATAGTTTACTTAAATGGCTCTAGAGCCACCGTTTAGGACAGTAAGCTAGTCATAAGAAGGTGACCTGCCTGGGAGTTTCTGCAGCATTCTGGTCTTAGGTACCCAAAACTCACTTCTGCTTTGAGGTGTTTGTGCCTGTTTGTTTTATAGAGATGGGTTCTGGTTATATAGCACAAGCTAGCCTCAAACTGTGAATTACAAACATTCTGCCACAACACTTAGCTCCTTTTAAGTATTATACTCAGTCTCTCTCTGTGCCCTACATCCCTGGCCCACTCTCCTTTACATACATACACACACGCACACACACACACACACACACACACACACACACACAGAGAGAGAGAGAGAGACAGAGAGAGAGAGAGAGAGAGAGAGAGAGAGAGAGAGAGAGAGAGAATGATACTATAAATTTGTGTCTGGAATGGTCTCTGGGTGAGGCCACAGAAACTCCCCTATATACCTTAAAACACAATCTTCTCTGGCCACTGCGCCCTTACCAGCTTCAAGAGCAGCTAAGGGCCAGCATGTACTCTCGGGGTAAAGGACTGCTCACTGCAGAGTCTCAGAAACAGCCACACTAAGGAAGCATTCATTTCCTTGGTCTTCTGCCCAAGAGGTGTGGATATGAGCTAGGCAACTCTACTTTAGGACTCAGTATTTGAGTCAAAGAAGCACCAAGTACACAGGATTTCCCCACAGGAGACCCCACAGTCCTTGAGACCATTAACCTCTACATGTGCACACAGCTCCCCAAAGTTCCCTCTTCTATTTTACTTTTAACCTAGACATCAAGCTCTGAGAACTTGATAACAACCACAGGTCCTCACAACCTCTCCCCTTAACCACACATCAAAATACTAAAGCCACAAGTGCTTTGTGCCCAACCTTCTGTTCGGAATGAAAGGGGCAGCCGCCACGTGAGCCCTTGTGGTTCACAGCTGTTCTCCTAGGAGAGTAAATCCCTGGTGCACTGCTGGCCAGGCTATGGCAGATAGAGTTAGCTCCTGAGCTGCAAGGCAAGAGTGGGGAAAGGGTATTCTAGAGATAAAAGGAGCAGCTTCTCACAGCTATAATTAATTCCTTTGAAAAAACACCATTTGCAATCATCTCAAAAAGGTATGCCAGTCTCTCCATCTCTCTAGGCATTTGGTTTAGTACTTTTTCTTCTTTCCTTGCTTGCCTTCCTCCAAGTCTAAAAAGGTATCTTGGCATTAGCCTGCCTATTCTAAGAATCATAGAAGGCCAAATTCATGAAAAACCTGATTTGCAGGGAAGAATTGCTGACCCATCTCCAGAGGACAGAGAAGCAACTATATACTAGGAAGACCGTCCTTCTCAAAAGCCAAGGCCCTAATCACTGCTGGGAGTTCTTACGTCTGTGAACCTGGCCTTCAAATTAGTAACAAAATGTCCTGATCCATGCTCAGTGGGCCAATGACCCAAATTTCCTTACATTAATTCAAGATGTGAGTTGGCAGTACAGTACATGAATCAGTTTCAGATGACAAGAGAAAGAACAACAGAAGAGCACCACCCAGAATAAAGCGAGGCCAGCAGAACTTGGGAGCAGAGCCCAGGCACATTCAGGGACATGACCAGCTAGACAATCACAGCCAAGCAAATGTTCAGGCCCCTCACTCATCTCCCAACACCAGGAGGGAGCAACATGCTGAAATCTGCGCTAGGGAGTAAGGGATAACTAAGAACCCACATGTCAGTTTGCACTTTTGCTTTCATAGGCCAATTTCAAATGCATTTATTTGTGCACTGTATATGCATGTGTGATGTATGTACATGTGTGTATGCAAGTCCAAATGTGTGTAGGTCCACATGTACAAGTACATGCATACATGTATAGGTGTGTATGGAGGCTATTTATTGAGTCAAGGTTTCTTATTAAACTTTTAGCTTAAAAACTGTAGCAAGTCTCTCTAGCCTGCTTATCCCAGGCAGGCATCCTGCCTCTGTCTCTCCACCCCACAAATGCACGTTCTAAACCCATCCAACACGGGGAACCAAAAGGAACTGCAAATAATCTCAAAGTTGGTGCTCCCAACGTCAATAAGGTTAACTTCAAGTCTGCCTATTCTGTAGCACTAGTATCTTTTCCATTAAAGCCAGATTATTAACTAGGCACTAGACAAGCTAAATACCATGGAAATATATGCTTGTTCTGTGCTCTGAAGAAAATATTGCCATGGGCTCACTGGAAAATTCGCAGCTTGATACAGATTTTATGAAAGATTCCTTCTCTACGACAAATACCAATTGGAGCCACGTGAAGTCGTACACGCCTGTAGCTCCAGCTGCTCAGGAGACCAAGGCAGGTGAGCAGCCCACACAGTGGTACAGCATCACAGAAACAAACAAACCCGTTTCTGATAGTGAGACCAGCACAGGTCAACTTTCTGAAAACTGTGAATGCTATACCAGAAAACTGTTCTGCCTACCTAACGCTACACGTGGCTTTTCTCAGGGTTCTGGCAATTGGAAGAGGTATTCATAGAGTCAAGTGACACTTGGAAACTGAAATCATCACAAGCTGAGGATAGTGGCTATGCTGTTGGCTGGGAGAGATATACTGTTGGGTGGGAGGGTCTGCTGAAGTGGGGAGGGCCGTGCTGATGGGGTGGGGAGGGCCATGCTGATGGGGTGGGGAGGGCCGTGCTGATGGGGTGGGGAGGGCTGTGCTGATGGTGATAGAGAAGTTAGGGAGGCTATTAAGAAATTACTATACTGGGTATTTTCTTTTAAACTAATTTAACCATGAGATGACTGAGGTTTTACAAGGGATTGCAAGATTGGCTTCTAAATCACTTCTAAGAGAAAAGCAAACCTAATAAAACTTAAGTTATAACAAACATTTGTGCAGCTGATTTATGTGTTTATGTTGTAGTTGTAGTAAAAACGAAAAAAATCAAAATCTGACATAAAATCATACGGCAAAGGGTAAGGAAAAGGCTGCACTCGAGAGCCTCCCCTTGAGGTGGTCACTACTTACAACCACTGTCAGTCACAAGGATTGACAGCTTCCTAAGAGCACACTTCCTTCCTTCTCTTTATTAGCAAGCCTCAGAAAGAAGAGGGCCAGCAAACCAGCAAGACAGCCGGCTGTAAGCAGCCCTCCATGGACACCCTGTCAAGCACCATCGGCCGTTCCATTTCCCTCATCCCTTCTCTACTCCATACTGGTTTTCTGTTTGTTTGGTTGGTTGGTTTGGTTTTTTGGTTTTTGTTTTTTGAGACAGGATTTCTCTGTGTAGCTCTAACTGTCCAAGAATTCACTCTGTAGACGAAGCTGACTTCAAAGTCACAGAGATGTGCCTGCTTCTGCCTTCTAAGTGCTGGGATTAAAGGCATGAGCCACCACCACTTGGCTCAGATACTGGTTTTGAAAAGTAAACCCTTGACTCCTAATTCCAGACCTAAAAACTCTGAAGATGACAGCATTGCCTTCCAGTCTTTCCTGCAAAGCTAACCAGGATTTTTTATTTTTTTAGATTTAGTTTTTATGTATAAGTGTTTTGCTTGCATGTATGTCTGTGTACCACATGTGTGTCTAGTGCTTGTGGGGGTCAGAAGAAGGCATCAGGTCCCATGCAACTGGGTTTTGGATGGTTATGAGCCAACATGTGGTTGCTAGGAATCAAAATTGGGTCTTCTGCAAGCACAGGTGCTCTTAATCGCTGAGCCATCCCTCCAGTCCCCTAACCAGGGCTGTTAATGTAACAACTATGGATAGAGCAACAGAATCCATAGAGGGAAGGGACGGAAACATATCAAAATCTCCATTCTCTTCAAAATCCTAAGGAGATTTGCTCATCCACGCATGCAGAGCTGTCTTGACCACTTCCAGAAACGACAAGAACAAGGCTCTCTCTCCTTTCCCAAGAGCCACTACACTGTATCACCACAGTGGCCACAGTGAGCCTGACGTGGGGACACAGCTGTTAGACAGGAAAGCTAGGGGTAGTTAGGCAAATTTCCTTACACTAACGCTCTCTTGCACACTTCCATAACATGAGGAAAGGGACCTGGCACAGGTAAGTCCTCCTCTTTGCTGTTTTAGAAACCAAATTAAAAAGTTAGAGGGAAAAGATACGAAAAAACAGAGGAGGAGTGATTGGTAACTGAATTTTTCCCATGCTCCACTGTTGAAAACAGCTCAAAAGGGCCAGCTTAGGAGGGAGAGTTGGGGGGATGGGGGGTAGGGGGAAGAGAAGAGAAGAAAGGGAGAGGGAAGGAGGGGAGGGGACCAGATGGAGAGGCTGTCACAACACTCAGTACTAGAAAATATAAGTTTTAATCAGGGGTTTATCAGTAATTGACTCTAAAGTTGAGCAATTAATTCTGTCTTTTATAAAGTAACAGAAATAAGAGACGAACCCTCATGTTCCTTTCTGTTCTTAAGAGATTATGTTTTTAGCACCAATTCCCTGCCATGCTTACTTAATATAGATTAGACTAAAGCTAGAATCAAAAGGGAGACTGTGAAGCCGTAACTGCCTTACTTGTTTGGGAGTGGCTTCAGCCTCCAAAAAGGGGAGGACGAACTTCAGTGGAAGGACGAAAACCAGGTTTTATGCCAATGGAATCTGATTTTACAGCTGAGCGCTACCCTGTGCAAGAAAGACACTTGCCATGGCTTGCCACGTGAATGAAGGAGAGGGAGGTGATAATGCTTATGCGGAACCCTCTGGAGACATGAGCAGCACCTAGAGGTATGTGCCCAGCTGGTTGGCCAAGGCATGAATAGTCTGGAATTTGCCTTTTTGTCTGATATGTGTTCATTAGTGAAGTCAAATCACAGCTGTCTGGAAAAAAAAAATCTCAAGCTTAAAAATATTCTGGCTGTTTGCATCCAATTAGAAGCATAGGAGCTTTGACAGAAATCCTACGAAACTGAGTTCTTTCCATTAAAAAGAAAACGATAGCAGATCAAAATGAATGACAAGCCCCAGAGAACCGCCCAGTAGGCTCTTGAGAGAAAGGAAAGGAAACTAAGTAGCTGGCTGTGCAGGCCTGTCATCAACAATCCACAGATCCGTCGGAGTGGGCTGGGGACAGAACCTCACATCTCACGTGCTCAACACCCTAGGTCCCAGCCTGGATGGCTGATAGGTCAGGACAGGACAGTGTTCACAGTCGCTTTTCTCCTTGTTACTTGGCTTTGAACACACTTTTAAGTGGCTTTGCTTAAGTCATTCACAGTGCACTCATAGCAGAACACCCAGAGTTACTTGGGGAAAGTACTATTTTCAGGAGGGAAAAAAAGGCCAAATATAAGTCTCCATGAATATACAGAGGTTTCTTTCATAGCATGTCCCACACACCAAACTTTTACAGAAAAAAAAAAAGGAAAAAATTACATCACTATATATACATAATCTCTAGACCCCAAATCCATATCTCAGTTCTGCAAATATTAACTGAAAGAGGAAAGGGGCCTATCTACAGAAAACATTTGCCAAGGGTTTGTTTGTTTAGTTCATTGTTTTCGAATAGTATTTAAGTAAGGTTGCTGGCAGAATCAGACATTTTTATAGGAACACTTAGATTCTAGGTCCCCTCATAGCACAGTACCTCTCCCGCCCGCCTGGACATCCCAAGGATGGCAGCCTAGCATCACAAAGAAACATTCCAGAACCGTGAGCCCTTCTCACGTGCAGCCAAGTCAACTGGGCAGCATACTTTTGCTAAGAATGACTGTAATTGAAACCATGTATTTTCATCAGCGAGACGTGGAATCTCATGTGTATTTCCCTCTACTCTTTTCCCAGGGACAATATAAGTAAAGTCGGATAGGATCAGTCTGGGCCACCTTGAATGCTAGCTACGGTGGTAGTGGTGGTCTCGTAGGAGTCAGAAGCCCTGCGTTCCCTTCCAGCCCCAGCTCATGCCTCAGGCGGCCTGCAGATACAGCACGCCCAGCACCGTGAAAGCACTTAGGCAGGCCTGCAGTATTTCAGGTATCTGAGTACTTCTGCACAGGCTCCGACTGTCAATCTCTCCATCTATAAAATAAGTAACTGGTTCTTGAACACATGACTTCTGAACCATTTTATACAACCAACCTGCATTTTTTATCTCCACAAAGAGATCTGGTATGAATGAAGTTCACATGTAAACTATCTCAACATCTGCCTGGGTACTAACAATTAAGTGTAGCACCCTTTAACATGGAAGGGAGGGAGTCTTGTGAGCATAATCAATGCATTGCATTCTGGAAGGGTCTGTAGGAGTTCTGAGCATCATTCACACTAATTCTATCAGGCCTCATAACATCCATGTGAATGGTCAGCACAATTTACATGACATCTAAATCTTTGCTCAGGAGAAGCAGATCCAAGTACAGATGGCAGTGAGCCAGGGCTCCTACTGAGCTCTCAGAATTCAGGACTCCCAGCGCAGAACAGGACTGGATGAGTGGAGAGCAAAATGGCCAGGCTGCTGGGTCTGATGACTAGATGAAATGACCACAGAAGACGAAACTCAGAAGTGTCAAAGGTAAATTCCAAAGAATTCAAGTGTGCCAAACCTCTTCACCTAGACACACCAATCCCTTCCACAGTAGCAAATGGCTTTCAGACTTCATTCAGTGAAACCTTACCAAGACAGAGATCTCATAATTTAAGGGCACATTTTAAGACAGATGCCTTAAGGAAAGTTAAGCTACTCTATCATCCAGTCTCTTAGCCCAGTTGGAAAAAACTTAGAACAGAGGATGGAGAGAGAACTCTGTGGTAAAGCTACCTGCTTGTACCTCAAGTCAATCCCTGCAACCAACATGGGGGAAGGAGAGACCAAATCTAACCTCTGTAACATACATACACATGCTCATACACATACAGTCACACACATTGTAACATACATACACATACACACACATACACACAATCACACACACCTACAGACATATACAGACTCAGACAAAACACACACACACACACACACACACACATACACACAAGAAAGTATAGTAAGACATTTAAAAAGTTTAAGAGCAGAAAAAAGGCAGATAAATTATAAAGGACTAAAGTGGCCCCCTGGTGACCAGGGGGTGTGTCACCATTAAACATAGAAGCAAAATGACTTTACAGGAAAGGGCAGCCTGGCAAGTAACTGACTACTGGGGAGTTTGTCAGAGTGAGCTTTGCTGCGGCAGTTTTTGAGACTGCTATTTTTAAGGCCTTTTACTTAACACGTAGAAAAAACCTTGGACATCTCTCTCTGAAAGAAACAAAATGATACTAACCATGTTCCGAAGGCATCTGGTCAAAAGGCGCTCTAAACACCAGTGAGCCTGACCAAAGGTAGCCAGACACTGCCTGGCAAATACCACTGTGTGCCAGGCCCTGTTGTGGGAGTCTAAAGGCATGAGGTTAAACAGCATTACGGTGAAACACTATACAGGATTAGGTAGGAACAAATCCACACTAGACACTTCTGGCAAAACTCCGCACATGTCTGCAGACCTCCACTCTGCCTAAGGCCTTTCATCTATAAGCCCCATTGTCTAAATTTGGCATCCCAGCTGTGACTTCTTTACTATCTTTGAAATCTGACAAGTGTTGAAAAGGTGAGTATCTTCAGAACATGCCCTGCCTTAATCTTCATTTTCAAATAATATTTATTTGTAATCACGTGGATGTGTATCTGTGTGCAGATATGTACACATGGGTACTGGTGCTCATGGATTTTGGATCTTCTGGAATAGGAGATCGTAAGCCATTCCCCACCTATGCTGGGAACTGAACTCTGGTCCTCTTCAAGAGCAGCGCATACTCTTGACCACTGAAGCATCTTGCCAGCACCACAGAAAGTATTTTTTTAGTGTGGTCCAACTTCAGTCCCTCCTAGTAGAGCTCATACATCATCGGAGAAGCTTCTTTTTGCCACAGATAGAGGCTACTGCAGAGATCCAAAGTGGAGAGTGTCTGTGGAGTGTTCAAACACACTTGGTCCATGTGCAATGCCAACCCTGAGTCCCTTTGTCCCTATAATCAGACTTGTGCTCTCCATCAAATGCAAAGCTCAACATCACCGATGTCCAGTCAGTCCTGTGTGCTCCTGCCCAAGTGAGAATCCTTCCCGCTCGGCTCACCACACCCTTGCCAGTGGCTCATTTGAGCCCCTGTGAAATTTTACAATGATTTCATTAAGTATTATCTAGGCTCATATATATCTTTCAAAGAAACCCAAAAAAAGTTTTTTCCTGAGGCTTAAAGAGAACTCTTCAGACAAGAACCTCAAGTATCAAGCACAGAGAGAATGACCAGGAAGACATTGAAATTCACTTCCTAAAGCAGTGAACTAGCAAAATAGACCACGGCAAACAGACTTGCATTCAGCAGACACACTGTGGACCAGAGACTTCCCTTTCATTTTTATAAATAGATTTAACAGGCATATTAATTTTCCACTGGCCACTATAAATAAGTGGAACTCCAAAATATCTCTCTTTGCAAGGGGCTTCTCGCCTGACCCTAAGTGGAATGCATATTTACATTGCCTAGAGGCCGCATTGTGAGCTGTGGGAACCTCCTTCACAAGTCTCTCATTCAAAGGACGCTCCACAATAGGTACTCACACAGGAAGCAGGCCTCAGCACTGAGCACCTCTGCAGTTCCAGAGGACTTTCCAAGGTCACCAGGATGCTGAGCCACTCCAAATGCCACGTTCACAGGCCCTGGCTGCCCACACGTTTAGGCCGACAAAGCCAGTATTGTTCACTGCAGTCCTCTGGAATCCCTCCCAAGGTAAAGCAAAACTGTCAAACGTCCCATTCCAGTTTTCTAGATAAATCTCTCAAGGCATCATTTTGCTTAATTAAAATGCACATAGACACACACACACACACACACACACAAAACACAACACAGATCCCCAGAATGTAGCCTCGGCAGTGAGTAAGCCACTGAGACAGAGAGGACACTCAAGCCTGAGGAGTGACACTCAAGGCCATCTCTGGCTTCCACACGCATGGGCACACAAACACACAGAATTTTTAATGAAATTTAATTTAGAAAACTAAAGCCCTAAGCCATGAAATTATTTTCTCAAATACGATAAAATAGAACACTCTCAAGAAGCTATGCTTTTTCAGAAAGGTTTCAATATGTTATATGCATTTTAAAAACTAGAACTGTAATGGCTGGAAAGGGCAGCTTCTTAAAACACTGGCCACTGACATCTGACTGCAAAGCAAAAATAATAACTGTCACATTACCTTAATTCGGAAAGCACACATTTTCAGTAATATCAACAGAGACTAGAGACAACAGTGGCCACTTAAACATAACTATCAAGTAGATATACCAGTAGGTAAAGACACAATGAGTCTGGTCACTGGCTTTACGTCACTAGCCCATTGTTGAGGGTTTCCTCTACGTAGGCATTGAAGCAGCCTGTTTCTGTAAGAAACATTTGATTCTACTCTCAATACCTCAGTTTCTCAATTTCAAAAGAGAAGCCATGGCCACTCTCTAACAGTGATATTTTGAGGCCATGAGATAACTGGGCAAAGGCAATTCATCTGGCTTAGTTTTCTCATTTCTCAAACTAAAGTACTGGATTTCTTGCCAGCCCCATAAACAACAGACCCCAGGAGAGCAACAAGATCACAATTAGCACACACACAGTGTCCATATTTATAGAAACCTGCTTCAGTCCACTGCTCCATCCATGTCAACCAGAAATCATGCCTAGTTTGTATGTGTGTGTTCACATGTACGTGCATGTGTGTATTCCCTCTTAGGTGCAATCATCTTTTTTTTTTTTTTTGGACTCAGGGCTGATTGGCCTTGGCAGGCTGGCCTGTGTGACCCACCCAATGCTCCACCTTACTTCTGCCCCCTCGGCCTGGGACTGCAGGCCTGCCCACCACATCCTTCTTTGTGTACAGTCAGTTCCAGAGCTCAAACTTTGGTTCACCTGTTTGCATGCCATCTCCCCAGCCCAGAAATCCTACCTCCCACTGCCTTCAGGAAGCCACTGTGCAACAGGGGGAAAGCAAACCAGAAATGTCCTGAGGAGGTGCGCCTGAGGAGGTGCTCCTAGTGTAATGTTCAGGGAAATGCACACAGTCAGACTGTATACTGCACAGTGCAGACTTAAACACTGCACTGAAATAGAACCAAACTGTTCACAAGCTCGCCTACTAGCTAATGCAGCAATAAATGAGTTATGGGTTTCCTTTTCTACTTATATTTTTAAAAAGAACCTATAATGAGCATCTATAATTTGTATACTGATAAAAATTAACTTTAAAAAACCCATATGACTCAATTACTTTCTACCATGTAAGTGGTGGAATTTTAGTAACAAAATACTTTGAAGCTACCATAGAACAAAAAAACTAACAGAGCTCAGCTAGGTTTATTCAAATCTCACTGAACTAATTGCCACCATCCTACTCTGACTATGGGACAGACAATGGCAGAACAGCTGTGGTTAAGTAATACTTTGGAAACATTCAAATAACCAGCCCTTGGGTCATCTTGCTGAGTAATCCCTTGATTCGGCAGGCTCACTAGGACCGGCCCAAACCTCTAAAAGAGGGAGGTGCGGGCGAGGGGGGGAGGGAGACGGGTGGGGCCTGTTCCCTAGGGTTACTTTTTTTAGATAACCTGCTCCATAAAAGCCTCCTCTTTTTGCCAAAATAAATCAGACTTTCTGGGTGGAGTGCACCCTGCCAATCAAGTGAGAACCAGCTAGGATAAGCCTAAGAATAGAATCTGTTACATACTTTAGCTGTGGCAACTATGTTAGTCCCAAACTGGCACAAAAGAGTTGCAAAGCTCTGGTGGAGAAACACACCCGGGGTGGGGTCAGAGATGGTCCTGAGGGTGGGTAGGCCTAAGACTTCCAATGCTGAAAAAGCTACTACCCACTCCTATCTACAGACTTACTCCAATCCACCAGACCTCTCTCAAAGCCTCATGAAAATATTCGCCCCACACTTTAGTCCATGTTCCCATATACTGTATTACTGAATAGAGGTTCAGGCTTAAAATATAGGAAAGCATGAAGCGAGTCACAACTGTTCACAATCACACACTCCAAAGCAGCGTGACTGAAATGATGTGAGTGTGTCCATCTTGTTTTGTCTGTGTATGTTCCATGCACATTAATGTGTGGACACATGTATACACACACACCACACACAAGTATGTAGACACAAAAGCAAGGTGTCTACGCCTTCTTCTATTGTTCTTTCCCTTTCCTCCCAGATCAAGGGCTCTCACTGAATCTGAATCTTGCCTTTTTGACAACACTGGCTGGCAAGCAAGCTCTCTGGATTGCCCTGTCTCCAGTCCCTAGTCCTAAGGTTACAGGCACATGTATCCACACCTGTCTTTTTACATGGGTGCTGGAGATTTGAACTCAGTGTCTTACGGTTCTTAACCACTGAGACACCTCTCAACTCCTATCTCTTGTCTTTGATGTTTATGATATAACAGGGTTAACTTTTGAAGACTAAGACTAGAGATAGAGCTCAGTTGGTGGAATGTTTGCCCAGCAGGAACAATGCCCTGGGTCTACCCTCAGCACAATATAAATCAGCTGAGGTGGTACATGCCTACAGTCTTAGCACTCAGGAGCAGAAGTAAGATCAACTCAAGGTCATCCTTGCCTACATACTGAGTTTTAGGACAGTCTTACCTATAAGAGACCCTGTCATTCATAGATAGATAGATAGATAGATAGATAGATAGATAGATAGATAGATAGATAGATAGATTGCCTAAGCAAGGACTAGTTCCTAATCTTGGCAGAAAGACAGGAAAAGAAACTAGGAAAAAAAGATGATCACTGGTTAGTCCCATGTGCACTTGAAGGCATGTTTGTTTTCTGTGGAAATGACACTCCACTGGAATGACGTACCACTCAGATGCATGCTCTTAAACAGAATTATGAATGAACTCTGAATTCATTAGAATACAATTATGCATCTATGTCTGCCATGTATGCAAGTTTTCTAGAAAGCCAAAAAAGTTCATTTGAAACCTCCCTAGAGCAAAATAAGGACATTTCTTACTTACTGGCTGTTCACAACTAGCACATACCAGCAATCAATGCAAGGATACTTGGTCCCAAACACTTAACCTTGGGCAATGAGGTATAACGCTGCCAGTAAAAGTATTAATAGAGAATCAGGCTGGCAAAATATATGGCATGACTCCAAGTACCTTATGTGTATAAAAGTAAACGCCAAAGCATGAACTGGACGCTGCGAGGCACTTCATCCATGCAACCAAACATGGCAACGGATGTAGATGGAATCTGCTATCATGGCACAGCCATTCAGAGATGGATGAGTTAGCAGAAACAAGCCCAAGCTGTCATTCTTTTTCTGTGAAAAAGAGTGATTATCTATGTTGACTTTCTCATGGATTGGTACAGGATATTAGGCAGGTAACTACATACTATGATCCCATCACATCAGAGGCCAAGTACAGGGTCACAGTCAGTCTGAACACACAAAGAAACCCTGTCAAGAATGCTAGGGGTTAGAAGAGAGAAAAGTTAAGGTTGGGGGGGAGGGGGGAGACAAAAGCAAGCAGGGAAAGGTGACTGTGAGGTGTTCACACTAAGTAGGTGAAGTGAAGCTTTTGTCTTTTTTTTAATGCTTTCCTTTTTCTTTGAAGGGAACAATCTGAGAAACAAACTAGTCATCAAACACCTTTGTGGACTGTCATTCACACAAACCCAGTTGGTACCACCAACTTTACATAGTACAGGAACAAACCTGGACAGTTCATTACTGGACTGACTGTTGCAGGCAATAGAGACACAATGGCATTGTTTTTCTGTTATTTTTACCTTTTTGTAATCTGAGAGGGCACATGTGTGTCCTGGTGTGTGCGTGTAGGTCAGGTATCTGTTCTTACCCTCCACCTTATTCCTGATATGCTCTCCTGTTTCCAGTTTGCATATGTGAGTCTTCCTCTATCTCTACCTCCCATGTCAGCACCTAACACTGGGATGACAGCTGCATGTCTGCACATCTAGCTTCACAGGGGTTCTAGGGATTCAAACTCACAACCTTGTGCTTTGTCAACAAGCACCTTACCCACCAAACCATCTCCCTGCCAAGCATGTTTGTAACATGTCTCATCTAAGCTAACCTAGCCACAAAAAGAGATAATTAAAATACAGGATAAAAAGATTAATGTCTATATACCCACCTATATAACCCTGGCCATGCATTTAGCTTCAAGACTAGATATTGCTGCTCTGAGAGTGCATGAGTCAGAGGCAAAAGAGAAGGCCCAGTACACATGTACAGTGTGATGCTGTAATAAGTGGGCCATGAAGGCCCAACATACACGGATGCTGCAGTACCCTTGTAAGAGGCCCAGGGAGATAGTTCATTTAGCTTTTTATCCTTTCTTCATTGAATTAACCTGAGCTTAGTGCGAACTTTTACTTTACAACCTTTTAAAATGTCTTTAAATTTCAACTCTTTGGCCCCAACAGCTTACAACACAAGCCTATTAGCAGCTATATAAAAACCTTGCTGGGAACACAGCTCGACAGTAGAGCCTTAAGCTAACACTGGCCAGGACCTAGGTTCAATCCTTGGTTCTGTAATAAAACAGCACAAGGTTTGCTTTCTTCACGTCCTTATTCAGTAAGCTCTGTTCCGTTTGACAGTTCACTGAGCATAACTTGTGCTCTTGGAACCAGCGACAGAGGTGCTCACTCACTATCACCGAGGCAGCACTTCTTCTTGTCGGGGGAGTTTTTGTTAAAATCTAGCTCACAAGCGCATCAGCAGAGCGCCTAGATCAACACCATCACATACCTCTGTGTCTTTCCACTGAGGCATGGGGACCTTTGGAGAAGTGACATGCCCAGGACTGTCCTCTCAGATAACAAAATGGTCTGTTGGAACAATGGGATGTGGGATGGTATTCTGAGGGCCAAGGGGTCTCTAGGCAATAGCAATTGGTCAGTTCCCTTGATTCATGTGGGACTATGTACATAATCACAGAGTGCGACTTTAGGTAAGGTCATCCTGTCAAATGTTCTGGTGACAAAATGAGAAGAGTAAGCATTGGAGGAAAGACAATCCCATCACAAAAATATCCCACAAGTGCCAGTGTGAAACGACAGGCTGTGACATCCCACCTCACACACGGCTCACACACACACACACACACACACACACACACACACACACACACACACACACGGCCCACGGCCCCACCTAGTCAACCAGCCCACAAAGCTTACCTTATAACAGCCTACCTCAATGCCACCTTTCCACAATGCCTACCTCCCCACAGAGCCCACCTCCACACAGCTTTCAGCGAGACAGCTCACCAGGAAAGCTGCGGATATAAAAAAAGCTATGCCCCACTTCACCGAACAGCCATGAGAACCACCAGGCAAGGACCCTGGGGTTTGTGAGTCCCCCAAGAAACTGCCTTAAATTTCAAAATATACCACAAAATCCAATCTAAAAAGGAACTCTACAAATTTCAGTTCTGGCTCAGACTTGAAGAATATATAAACATCCCCCATATACCAGAGCTTCAAAATATCATAGCCCAGATTTTTTATATAGCATATCCTTCAGTTAGTTATCCCAGGATTTCCTTTCTCAAGTACTAAAAGGTACTTACATGGAATAACAGGAAGATGGGAATAGTCGTGGTAAGAATTAGAACTGCACCTGAGTCCATGAAAACATACACTGCTGGGCATTTTTAAGTCATGCTTCCTGAGCAGTACCTTGCTCTGAAGAAGTCTATCAACTCTGTTCCTTCCTTCCCACTGACTCCAGGACCCATGCAGTACCTAGGCTCGGAAGCTAATCAGATTCTGCATCCACATTCTGAGAACACATAGGACCCTTTATCCTATCTACTGTCTCCATATCCTTTCTCTTTGCTCTGCTTTGTCCAGAAAAACACCGGCCATGGAACTCATTTCCAGAACATTCCTTCCACTAAGCTCTATAGACTCACTGAGCATCGGGAAGTCAGAAGAGTGTCATGGAAGATGGAGCTGTTGAGGGGAGAGTTCCACAAAGCAATTATTTGGCTGTGGTCTCTCCAGGTATGTACTGGGTCTATTATCAACAGAAGCAAAGGAGCTATGGTTTGAAATACCTGTAAGTTTATGGCCAGCCTGGTCTACACAGTGGGCTTCAAATTAGCCAGAGCTACACAGAAAGACCATCCATCTCAAAACACACACAGGCGCAGGCGTGCGCAGGCTCGCGCGCGTACGCGTGTGTGCACACACACACACACACACACACACACACCAAAACTGTATACATATACAAATTTGACATTAAATATTTAAACATATTTCCTACTAATGAAAACAAGTTTTTTGAAGATATTGATGGCTGTTTACTAAATTTCAGACACAAATATCCTTTCTTATATGTCTAGTACCATAGCCAGAAAACAAATACACATTTGTATTAATACAAAACATGATATACACAAGTATGTGCAAACTATACTGCATTCTAGAATACCCATTTCTAAATCGATTCTAAAAATCTGACTTTATAATTTCCAACTCGGGTTGATGATCCCTTATCACAGATGATTAGGACCCTCTACAGGGGTTTTTGAGTTTGGTGTTTTCCATGAATTTTACCAGTTGAACTTCCCTAACCTGAAAATAGGAACCCAAAATGTTCCAAAAATCATAATCATTTTTAGTATGGGATCAGCAGTCAAAGAGTTACAGGTTCAAGAATAATTGAGATTTCCTAGCTGGGGCCACTCACCGGAGAGTTATGGGAAAATACTAACCAAATAACACTGGGTCTTCTCACAGCTTACCATTCTTAAACTAGTTTTGGTAATTCGAGAGAATTAAAGGAAACAGCAACCAAAATAACAGACTGGAACACAGCAGAAACTTTGAGCAGCCAACTAAAGCCCTAGCTGCTACAGCTAAAACAAAGCAGCACTCACAGTGCTTGTTATTTAAAAACAGTCTTCCAGAGCACTTCAGAAGAATGCTATGGAATCCAACTGCCTCTGTCTGTTCCCAAGGTCAGCCTTATCCTACAAAGGATCTCCCATACTTCTCACAGGCAAGGAAGATTTCTGAGATGAAAACTTAGCTTAGTTGTACATCTTCAGTACCCAGACCCTACAAAGAACAACGTCACCGTGTCAGCTGGAACCCAGGGAGGGCTAGCCATTCAATTTACTTGTACAGCCTCATTCTGCTACATAAGCAAGCAAAATGATTCACAGCCCTGTGCTGGGAAATAAGGACACTCCACCTTTGTGATCCCACCAGGCACAATTCAGTACCTGCTTCCCGGCATGGACTGTTTGGTGACTGCCCTGGGTTTTCCTTTTCATGCCCAGACCCATTGATCTGGTGCTTGCCTAGTGTGCAATGTTGAGAAAGATTAACTGCCCCAGTTCAGTGGTCATTAGAGATGACTTGTCCAAGGTCACGAGATTAAGGAGCAACGAGATCCATGTCATCTTACCCTCTAGTGTGAAAAAAACATCTATTTAATCACCCTTCCTGGATGTGACACAGGCACACAATGCTGTACAAGTCACACTCACACACTCTCAGCCTCTACCTCAGATTATTTGACATTGAATCCAGAAATGCCTCGAGATGTTTTAATTATAAGTATTGCAGCTGGAAGACATAGCACAGTCGCTAGAGTGCTAGCCTAGCTTGCACAAAGCCCTGGGCTTGATTCCCAACATAAAACTGGGTGTGGTAGTATACTGTTGCTATCCTAGCACTAGGGAAGAAGATCAGGATTCATCAGGGTCATCCTTGGGTATATAGGGAGTTTAAAGCCAGCCTGGGCTACACGAGACCCTGTCTCCAAAAATCAGATAGATGATAGATAGACAGACAAATAGACAAACTGATACTGATATACAAGCAACATCTATCTTGATAGATAGAGCTCATCTAACAAACAGGACATCGAAGAGGTGTTACACTAAAAACAGTGACACTTATAAATAATACATGCTGAAATCACACTTGTAACTCAAGTCTAAGATGAGATGGCTGACCCGAAGATTCATCCCTCCACTGTTCAAACACCCACTGTGAAAACCTTGGAAATCCAGTTCTGCATGAGTAGCTGTGCTGTCCAGCTAAGACTTCAAAAGACCCTGAGATAACTAATCCAAGTTAGGATTCTTGAAAGTCCCAGACCCTTAATTTTCACATTACGGCCTTATTAGAATCTTGGTTTTCAATGTTCCAAGACCCCTCTCCTTGATTAAGACGGTGCTATGCCTGTGATTACTCGGTAGTATGTTCATACTGAGGAGGGCTTGATAAAACTCACATTCAAGTTGTGTGTGGAACTGTGTTGCCTCTTCAAGCAGCCAATGACTCAAGACTGACCTTCCAAGAAAAGCCTCCAGCCACCAGCACATGGCTGTACCACCCTGCATCCTGCATCCTGTCTCCAACATCCCTCAGGAAATTCACTCATCTCTGATGAATTTCTACTGCTTTCTCCAGGGTTTAAGAAAATTCTGTGGCAAAACTTCTTGCCTCTAATCTCATATCCTATTAGACATTTTTAAAGATACCTCCTGTATATTCTTCATTCTTTTCTCTAATTCAGAGGCCAAGATCAGGGAAGATTAGTCATAATTTCCTAATCTAATTTTTACTTTAAAAGCATTGGCTGAGTTAAAAAAAAAAAAAACCTCAAGAAACTGAAAATTCTATTTACTCAAGGCTAGAACTGCATAACTTACTCCTGCAAACACAGTTCTGTCTCTCAGTGCCTGCTCTACTCCACAGGAAAACGAGTCCTCACCACTGAAGACCCTCAGTACCGTCTGGCCATTGTCTACATATCTTCAAGTTTTGGTGAAGTAAATGAATGAAAACCGTTACTTTTTCTATCTTCAGTACGAACTTTCAGTATCACCCACGTCATAGAACAGCACCAGCACTCACGAAAGCACATATTCACAGCAACTACCTTTCCTAGAGTCATGTTTGAAGTGCTTCTTAGCAATCAATTACACTCCTAAACATAATTGTGAAGAAATCGTGGGCTTCAGTAATCTCCCAAGTGAGAACTATATTTAAACTGAGAAGATATTTCCCAGGGATTCCAACTGCATGCCACGTGGCCTGAAGCCATCCACGTGGCACTGGAGAAGAGTGGCCAGCTTCAGACCCAACCTGAATCTGAGTTCTGCTCTGAATGACTCCATTTCCTACATGTCCGTTTACCTGCACTACTACGTATTTAATCCAGATGATGGGCAGATTCCCTCCTACTGTGAGGTCTTGCAACTTGGTTTACCTGGGATTGGAATCGGAAATGAAGGAGAAACTCCATAGACAGTACCTCAGTTAGCCACATACCTCTAAAGAAAACACCGGATTGCTGAACAGCCATTGCTCAGGTCCCACCTTGGAAGATAAGGATTTCTGAACTGCCAGCTCTTCCTGGAACATGAATCGGCAGGCAGCTTCCTGGTTCTAAGTCGCCCTTTACTCACTTGGAGGAAAATGAACGGCTGGGGGAGGGGGAGCTGCAGGCAGAGGGCAACACTCTGCTCTCCTGACTGACTCCTTGTCTAATTATTGTGAGGGAGGGGGTCCTTGACTTCCTCCATGTGAGACAAGAGGTTGACACGCAAGGAGCCCTTTAGCTTTTCCAGCCCCTGGCAGACACCAGAGATTCCGAGTCATACTTTCACGTCAGCAGAACGGTTCTGCCACAGGATGTGATCTCCCGTCTAGCACATTACTAATCGGCACTAATTTGAAAAACATAACTTCACCATTTAAAATTTGCAATGGAAATTTTTAAAATATCCTTTAATCAGCAGCCCCTTTGGGATCATCTGTATTCTGTTTCTTACTTTTCAGGGTCCAAACAACAAGGAAAGGCCTCTTGCTTCTCAGATGACTTTGAGTGTATAAAGAGTCTCCGTCTAAGTCTACAACGTTTGTATTTTCCATATAACAAGTTATGATCTCTTTACCATATCCACTCCAATAACTCCCCAAATGATTATCCCATTGTCTCTGCCCACCACACCAGCTTCTGCAGGCAGAGTCCTACCAAGGTTAAAGCTAAGAGTCGGCTGTACCTGAGTGACAACAGTTCCCCGGGGAACAGAGAGTCAGCCACAGCTAGGCTGACAGCTTGGAACAGAGCCACAGTAAGCTAGGTAGACCACCTACAAGCTGGAGGATAAAAATTTCTTTCAACATATTATCTTCTTGACTCCAAATAAAAAATAATTATTTTCTCCATTCTGTCTGCATTCTATGCTAACTTAATCATGTCACCAAAATCACATCCCTGAGAGTACTGTAGAAGAAATGTCACTATATACCCAGGTTCAAAGGAAGAAACACTGCCAACAGGTGATGGTGGTGGTAGCGCACTTAAGAGGCAGAGGCAGGTGGATCTCTGTGTTTGAGGTCTACAGAATGAGTTCCAAGACAGCCAGAGCTATACAGAGAAACCCTGTCTCGAAAAAACAAACAAAATAAAAAAATTAAGGAAAACAAACTAAATGGCACACAGGTACATGCAGTGTCTTTTTTCTCCTGAACCCATCTGGGAGAGAACTGCCAATGTGTCATGGGACAAATACCACGCTACATCCAACAGGAAAAGGAACCCCAGTAGCGAGTCAGCTGAGCGGTAAACGGTGGAAGTCTTGAACACATGACCTCAAAGCAGCAACCCATGTGGAATTACCACAGCACTGAACACTGCTGAATGGACACTTTTCTCCAGTCCTGAGAACACTCTGGGCAACGGGGATCTAGAACAAGATAAATCTCTATTTTCCTAATGATATCTCAATTTGACAGAGATTATAAGAACATATAAAGTGCTATTAGCACATCACTTAAATAATCCCTTCAAGTAAGAACTCTGCTCAATTTTCAGGTAAAGCGTCAAATAAAATGGGCTCTCTTGGCTAAGCCCATGATTAAATGAGCATTTCATGAGGCTAAAGGAATGGTTGTATTGCTTATTCACCCACTTCCTATCAACACAAAAGCTGCTTTTCTACCTCAGCGTAGCTTGAAACTCCCCCACCTAACACACTCTAGGAATTGCTGCCATTTATATTCACAGGGAAAGTCAACTCCAAATGCTATGATTTTGAGGCAATAACAAATGTAACTATTCATCCTGATAAAGCTTACTTTCCTAAGCAATTGTTTTTAATCTTTTGCATTTTATAGCACCATTACAAATAGAAACACTGACAGTCTGACAAGAGATATATGTTACATCTTTATGGCCTTTGCAATGTTATGATATATATATATTTGCAATGATATACCTGGCTGTCAACCAATGTGGCTACACCCTTTTAATGCCCAAACTCACTCCTCATTCCCAGTTAACAAGGAAGACACTTCCTATTTACAGTCCACAGACAGAGCAGGCGGGGGTGTTTCCTTTGTTTTCTTTAGGTGACTCTCTCTTCCCCTTTGCAACTGTTAGTAATGAAAACCACACACTCCAAAAAGATGGAGGGCTCGGTTATCTAAAACACAAACAAAGCAAGTGCGTTCAAGTGCCTTCGAGGACCAGCCAGACAGTGCCCATCAACACAATCTCACTCTTCTCAAACATGGCTACAGAGACACCATCTTTCCTATTTAGTCATTTAATTAAAGTATGACATGATGGCAAAAGTACACTTCCTTCAGTATTCCGGAGTAAGCAGACAGAGATGGGGCTGTGACCCTCTGAGAACTGCCCCTTCTGAACCTCGCCAGCTCTGCACCTTTACTAACATGAAGGCAGATCATAGAGCCGGGTCTCTCAGTTTCTCAAAAGAAAACGGGAATCTTTTCTATGAATTCTCTTAAGTACTTAAATGCCACTTCAATTGTCCATAAACACCAAATGAAGCCCAAAACCCAAGCCAAATCTGTACGTTCCATCTTACCATTCCATGTTATAACTTCCATTTCTTAGAATGAGGTAAGGCAATCCACGGAATTCAACCCAATGACTTGTCCCAGGCTGAGGACATGATCTAAGACTGGTCCTCTTCTCCTTGCAGCACATGTATATGCAATACACTGACTTCCTGAATCACTGGATGCACAGCAGACACCTACTGTGGACCAGTGCTGGTACACACACTGAAGAAAGGACCACAGCCCCACTCTCATGGAGCACAGATTTTAGTATGAGGAAATAATTAAAGTAATAACTAAATTATGTATTATGCAAGAAAACAACATATAAGATTAAAAAACACACAGGGTAACTGGGATAGCCTCTTCCTTTTCTAAGATTAATTTTACTTGGGGGGTGTGAGTACATATGACTCCTGTGCAGCTGGAGTCACAGGTGATTGGAAACCAACTGACATGGTTCAGGGATTCACTCCACCTCATACACTACAGAGGTTCCATTTGAGGACATGGCTCGATACAACAAGCACCTGCTTCACAAGCATGAAGACTGGGGTTCGGATACCAGCACCCACATCAGATCCTGGCAGGAGCAGAGGGGCCCGACCGTAATCCCAGAGCTCTGGGGATGGAGACAAGAGATAGCAGGGCCAAGAGGGTAGATGGACCAGCTATGTCAGCAAGCACACGTTCAGCACGAGACCCTGCCTCAAAAAATAAAGTGGAGAGAGAGACTGAAGACACCAGATTCTATCCTGTGGGCTCCATATACCTATGCACAGGTGCATGCTCACACATGTGACTATGTTTACACGCGTGCACATTACACACATTTAAAAATAAATAAATGACAAACATAAAGTTTTAATTAAGCAAAACAGCAGCTGGGGCTGGTTCTAACCTCAGCAGGTCAGAACGTTGGCTGTTCTTCCAGAGGACTCGGCTTCAATTCCTAGCACCCACATGGTAGGTCAGAACCATCTGGAATTGGAGTTCTAACACCCTATTCCAGCTTCCGCAGGCATTACACACATACATGCAGGCAAAACACTTCAATACATAAGTAAACCTTTAAGAAAAAAGAAAAAAACGACAAGCCTTAGCAAGTCAGCTGTACCCACAAGCATTAACTTGAATATTCCTCAGTTCTGTCCACGAGGTGCACTGTTGCCTGGCCTATTTAACCCTTCCCACCCTCAAAAAACTTGCCTCCATGAGAAAAATACTGGAGTGCTTTCATGATAAAATCAGACTCCTCCTCTTGACCCTCAGCACACACTGAGCATCCTGCTTAACTGTCCTAGAGTTTTTGTAGATCCTGACCCTTCTTCGCACGCAATGAGCAGCCACTAAGATCAGCACTCCTGCGTGCGCATGTATGTGCGCGCGCGCGCACACACACACACACAACACACACACCCTCTCTAATCTGCACTTGATCTTAGCCAAAAGGCCAAGAAGCAATAACACCTCTAATCTGAAAATAGTTTTTATAACGAATATGAACAACTTTCATAGTTTAAAAAAAAATAAAAGATCATAATGCCTGAGAGACAGAGTCAACCAATGTGTGCATCTGAAGAGCTACCACTGTTTAACTTCACAGATACATTGATTCAATACTATCCAAAACATGATATGTGTGTCCCTGGTTTCCTGTTTGTTACTTTTTAGTGAAATATGGCCAGCTCCTGAAGTTATGGTCTTTGCATTTGTCTTCCATTTCAGTCTCCAGATTATCCAGTTCTTAGCAAGCTCTGCGTGAATCTGCTTCAATCATCTATGGAGTTGCTAGTACTCTTTTGCTTGCTCATCTCTTTCTCTTTTAAAACTTTATTACATTGTGTGTATGTGAGCGCACACGTGTATATGTGTGTACACACGCACACATGCACATACATACAGATGCCCCTAGAACAAGAAGCAAGCTTATAACTTACTGCATGTTATAAAAGCACAGTAGTTCCCAAGTTCACCATTGCTGGGCAGCAACACAAACCCACTGCTAGATGAGACAGAGCCATCTGGATAACTCTATCAGCCCATGGAAATTAAAGCACGGACTAACCAATATGCTGATGTGTACCCCATTTGGTAACCCAAGTCATATAGGTTCTTTCTCATGATGCTGGAGTTCTGCCTCTTCTACAGGTATCTGTGAGACAGCTAGAAGCCACCGAGATCTTATACAAGACAAAATTAAACTGAAGGCTCAAGGCATGTTAAAGGATCACGTATTAATTCAGAAACATCCATCTATCTTTATAAGCTCATGCACATTTGTCAACTCCTCAGCCCTAATAGCATGCCTAACTTCTTATGTATGTTATCATTTAAGCACATCACCAGAAATACACATATAATGAAATGCTCGTACTGTGTTAGGTTTCAGAAAGAATTACAACAGTCCAATGGAATCCAGCTGTCACAGACAAGGAGCTGGAGGGCTATATCCTGCTTGAGAAGCTGACACTGCCAACCAAGTCTCCCACCCTTTCTACCTTAGCACAGAACACTTGAGCAGAAAGCATTCAAAGTTCTAGGCAGAGACCTAAAAGTCCATCCAGATGAAGTCAACCTTTTCTGGCCATTAATCTGCTTTCCCATGTCACAAGAAAACCAGAGCAGAGGGAGGTGTGTCTTTCTTTTGGGGGTTGTAATTCCAATAACTCGAGTTCGGTCTATACATGAGGGGAACGTTCCTACTGCTTTGCTCAATGTTGAACTGGTTTCTGAAGTGTGGCCCTGCTGAAAGACTAGATAGTGAACTAGATGTCCTCTCAAGATGCCTCTAAGCCCGAGAATCCCTATGTGCTCATGATGGAATTTGGCTGCTCTTATAATTAGAAATGGAGCTTGATAGTCACACATCTGGATCAGATAAACCTGTACAAACAGCATTTCATCAGAAGCAGAAATGCCACGCATTCAACAGCTGTGCTGTTACACTACCCTCACAAATAACAAGGAATATTACTTATCCATGCAAAGGAAATGATTAAGACAGGCAGGAATAAAGCTTAGTTTATTCGAGATAATCTTTGTGCAAGAAAAAATGTTTATAAAAGAAAAACCTGGACCTGTTTTCATATTAATTCATATAACTGTACCGAAAAGAATCCTCATACATAAAAAGGCCTCAAATAGCAATTAATTTGCACAATTTTAGTGAATGGTAAGTCTCCTGTTATTGAACTATTAAAGAGGTCATAGGCACCCATGACATACAGCAAAATCTTACATGCAGCTATGAACTGTCCTACGATGAACTACAATCAAAGCATCATATGCACTCAAGAAATAGTCACAGCCATAAACCCATGTGGCAAGTTAACAGTTAACCGCACTAAGCCATGATGTTTAAGGTGACACTAAAAAGAACAGAATCTCTTCCCAGCCAATCAGGTGGTCAGCATTAACTACCACTTTGAAGCAGGTCTCTGAAGCCTAGGAACTTAATGTCCTAACCTAATTGCTCTGAGAAACAATGACAAGAATGAAAACACTGGGAAACTCATCACCTATCCCTCACCAACACAATCGCTGGGTGTCACCAGTCCCTCACCAACACAGTCGCTGGGTGTCACCCATCCCAGCACCAACATCATGTGAGTGCTAAAAAATGAACATGGGTCCCTGAAAGAGCCGCAAATAGGACTTTTAACCCATGAAATGCAAAACTCAAAATAGAGGAGCTGGCTGGCAGGCCGGAATCTCAGTAGAGGCACGTGGTAGCACATGCTCTGTGGGGGTGGGGTGGAGGAGTGGAGGGAACCTCAAGAGTCTCTGTGTATACTCAACAAATGGGGAAAACCTCAGTAAGCACAAACACCCTGAACCTCCACATTCTAGATGTGGGTCAATAATGTTTGCACAATGTCAAGAAAAGGAAAGGGGAGCTTCGTATATGCTCAGTGGTAGAGTGCTTACCTAGAATGGAAGACCGAGGTTGGACCCTCACAGCTGAAAGAGAGGAAGAGGAGGGTGGGGAAGAGGGAAGAAGGAAATGGAAAAAAAGAGTAAACCTCAAACGCCAACAAGAGGAAAGAAAGGCAGCAAGTTCAGTGTCTGACTAATGGAGAAATAGCTACTCTAACCCAGGAAGAAAAGCAGAACAGAGGAAGGTTTTCAGAGTTGCTACACAGGAGAACCCAAACGGAGACCTTACTTTGTGCAGTCTCCAAATGCTAGTAAGGCTCAAGGTGTCAGCCAATCCCAAAAGGTCACAAAAGGACACAGGCCAGATAACTCTTTGAGAAACAGAGCAAATGAACTACAGATTACAGTCTTTACATACCAAGTTTTAAACAAACAAATCTTTGACTCAAATGATCCCCTGATGATCAGCTCATCAATTTTCAAAGGAACATTAATTATTCCCAGGCCAGGGGAAGCAACTTAAGCATGGAGTTCTTAACTGGAGTAACCGGCCAGTAAGCTATGGTCACAGCAGTGAGTTAGTCAGGCCCTCCAAAGAGTCCAACATCTAGACGCAAGCGCTCTAAATGATACCAAGTGTATGTGTAGTTTATATTTATGAAATGTCCTAAAATAAATATCAAACAATGGGGTCACAACCTACGTGCTCTTTGACATGAACAGGTTTTTACTTAAATGAATGTCAACTTTGAAGCCATGATGTGCCAATCTGTCTATCAAGTTATACATGAGAACTGAACTCTCAGCTCCACCCCAGAATGAGCTCCAGACACAGAGCTTCGTTCCCCTTAAGCTAACAACAGTCCAATTTTGGAGGTTTGAAATGAAGCTTTCAACCTGAAAACGCTCAAGATAGTTACTACTGGATTAAACCAAACTTCCAAGAGTCACCACATGAATCTCCTCCAATGCCACCCTAAAGTTCTGAGTGACTGACTGGGAAAGCTGGGCAGGACCTCCCCACCTTAGTAAATTCACTGGGGGATCTGAGTGTGAAGCTGGAACATTTTATAAAGCAAGCCTTGACTTTGTATATTGATTGCCCTGTACACTCACTGGCATCTGAGAATCCTCAGGCACAGCCACAGGCAGTGAGGAGGAGTGAAGGCAGGAGCTTCTCTGCCTCCCTGCTATTCACTTCCAGGAACAATACCATCCATGACAAGCGGAGACTTGCCAAACAAGAAAGGAGCACTTAGAAACCAGCCTGGCTCCGCCCCACACCCAGCACCTTCCTTAAAGGGCACTGGCAATTTCCCAGGTATGGCTTTCTAGGAATTAATTATTACCTCCACAAATTCCAGTGTGGAAAACCCAAGCACCAAGTGAGACCACCCTGGAAAACTAGCAACCAAGAAAGAGTAAACCCCGGTTAAAAACCAAAGAGAGCCGCCCTGACAAGATTCTTTCCAATTATCTAAAGCCTTTTACTAATTCACTTCCCATTGGCTGGCTTCTCCTGCTCAATCCTTCATCTAATTTAGCAAAAGCCCAGGGGCTCTAGATCCCCACAAGCTCTCCAGTCTGTCAGGATGCTAACAGACAAAAAGACCATGCAGCGGAGCCACCAGAACTCTGTCTCTCTGTCTCTGTCTCTGTCTCTGTCTCTGTCTCTCTGTCTCTCTCTTTCTCTCTCTCTCTCTCTCACACACACACACACCCAAAAGACACCACAGCCTCAGCCCAGATTCTGTGCTGACAGCACGACTTCCATCCAGTCCTTACAAGAATCCACAAATTCTAATTTTTAAGGCCATCTTCCCAATTCTGGAATAATAGTTAGTGGCTTGCAAGATACAAACCGGGTCAACCCAAACAGACCGATTTCTTCCGTCAAACCTAGAATATGCTGACTTTTCTATAAGGGAGTGAATTATCACCTATGTCACACATTAGCAGAACAAAAACTAAAGAGATCATTGTCCCTCACCACCTGAGTCAGGGCCAGTGCAGGGCCAATGAGCACAGGCCCACTGCATTCATGTGACTCTTCTTCAAAATGATGCTTTGGCAGGACCTGATGCCACCCCCAACACAACTCCTGTTTCAGGAATGTCCCTCAAATCAATGAAATAAGGAAGCCTCCCTGGATAGCAGCCAGTGGATAGCTACCATTAAAGGCTTAAGTGTTTATTTAGCACATACTTCCCTCACCTGTGGCCAACTTTTTCGTGTATAGCAAGCTAAATAGTTCTGTGAATTTCTGTGTGCTAGGATGGAAGGCAGAGAGGTAGGCTTCTTCACACCCTGAGACCAGAACATGGCATACATGGGTACACTGTCAAGGGTTTATCCCACCTCCAATAGGTACAGAGATCCCTATTCCATTGATGGGAACATGTGCGGTAGCCTCCTGAACTCCAGGACTGCACAGATACTGGCACAATATAAAATACATAGCAGAAACCGAAAGGAAGGTATATTTTAAAAACTGAAAACCAAGTTGTTAGTGGTGAGCTTGTGTGGGGGGAAGAGGGGAACATGGGTGTTCGTGGAGTGCAGATATGTAATGCATATGATATGGGTACACTCGTGGGTGCAGGCATGTAGTTCAAGTACGCATGTGCACAGAGGCCAACATCAGGAGCCTTCGTCGTCATGTAGCCCCTTCCTCTCAGTAGTGATATGGCCACCAATCCAGCAGCTTACTCTAGGGGCCTGGCCTCCACATCCTAGGTGCTGTGATGACAGGTGGCCCCTAACAGTCATCTGGCATTTATTTTCCCAGGGGCTAAGCAGGCTTCTGAAGAAGCCTGCTCCTCACGTCTGCATGGTAAGTGCTTTACCCACTGAGCCACCTCCCTAGACCAAAGAATACATTTATTATGAAAATTAGTCCAAAGCAATTTAAATTATGTAAAAAAAAACCTTTTAGAAATTTTAAAATATGAGCTTTACTCCGAGTATTTATCCCACATTTCCCTGTGTTTCATTTTACATAAATATGTTTAGGGGCATCACTCTGCTTCAAAGCCAAAACCATGACGCTGCATGGAGAATTCAATACCTCCTGCCCACGTTTCATTTCCGTCTACTTTCATGAACTTAAAATGTTAGGCAGCTTAGCATATTCATGTTGTAGATTTTCACCCACAATACCACAACAATATGGCTGCCTAAACAAGACCAGGACAGGTACACCACCAATAAACAGGATACATGGAAGGGAGAAATCGCATAGGGCCATAGACAAAAACAAAACAAAACCTACAGGCCTCAGAGAAATCCTGATAGAGGGAGAGACGATCCTTCTCAGGGTGAGCCCCTGGTCGGTTATCTAATACCAACGGTCAGCCCAGAAACCACAGACGTACAAGTAAGACTGGACAGACTGAGCAAAAACAGTAACAATTACGGAAAGCATGGCCATGCGCGTGACAGGAGCAGGGGAGCAAGCGCCAGGGGCTCTTTGAACATGTATCCTTGTTTTGAACCAGTGAAATGGGAAAGCTAGCAAGGCACTTCTGCCGTGCCTGCTGTCCCGAGTTCAACTCCTCCAGAGACTAACAGGGTAGAAGAGAACTGATCCTCCTCTGCCCTCTGGCCACATGAGTATATTTTAAAGTATTCAAGTCAAATATTTCTATAGTGAGGCTCGTTCTCCATGAGATCACAGGAAAGACTTCACTAATTCTCTCTCAGATAACCACACAAGAGGTCAAAGTCTGTCCCTGGAAGGAGTGTGTGCTCATGAGTTAAGTGCAGTGGTGTTCCCAGCTTTGTTTGTAAATTGCCGTCTGTTTACTTGGACTAGGAAGCTTTAATTGCTTCAGAATAAGGAAAAGAACTGCTTTGTGTGACAGATAGACACCACTCGGAGACGCTGGCCACACTGTGACCACACAGTCTTTCTTCCTCATGGAATTCAGACTCAGACCCCGGAAGCTCTCCACACTTCCTTATGGAAGATGGGAGACTTTCTCCCCATGCCCCTATATCGTCTAAAGATCAGTTACTCCTGTCATCAGGACAAATTCCTAATACTATGATTTTTTAAAAGATGTAAGATTCAGACTATCTTTAAAAGATAAAGAAACTGCAACTTCTCCTATGTTGAGGATATGCCAGGATATTTAGGATATATATTCTTAAATTGCCTACTTACAACAACCATAATCATTTTGCTACTTTGTTTTAGCCAATCAAGTGTTGGTGTTTGGTATTCTGCCATGTCTAACTCTCCTTATCTATAGTATACTAACCTTGCACTTGCTATGTATGTGATTTCATCACTGGTTTAGGTAATTTTATGTGTCCAGATTCTGTTTTCTAACTCACATGTAACCTCTGCAGATAGACCATATCATTTACTTATGTTGTCCACTACAACTTTTTTCCAGTACAACAGATATTTAAACGTAATTTCAGCCTCTAAGACTATCATTGACTCAAATCTCCCCAGGACAGTATAACTCCAGGAAAGTTATACTTTTTTTCAAAGGACATGTCATATTCCCAAAGAGCTAAACACTGTCTTGATGTTCCTGGTACCAGAACTGAGAAGTACATACCTTTCCTAAAGCATTCTGAACCTCAAAACAGCCTGGCTCTAACTTCAAGCTACCTTGCTCAAGACATTAAAAACCATAAGGGGAATAACACATAGCTCTCTCCGAGAAACTGTCAATTCACCTCTGCCAAAATGTGTGCTCAAGTGGAAAAGGCAGGAGGAGCTCACAATCTGAAATCCAAGGGCCTAGTGAGCATGCTATTATAACACGAGGCCAAGGACCACACATGACCGAGCACTAAATGGGGCCTCTGAGAAACAGCCAGGGTAGATACATTGTCACAGTCCTCAAGGCCAGACAAGTCTCTACAAAGTTCACCTGACAGCAGTCTCTTGTTTTTTCACTGTGATGGCCATGGGAAGCCATAAACATGGTCAGGGCGAGAATGTTTGTAACAAATAAGCAAAGGAAACCAGCAGACAGAGGTCCCAGCCCAGTTCTAGCTCCCAGTTGCACTTCTTCATTCCTTTGAGTACCATAAATCATGGGACAGTTCTTGGGATGGTATTAAGTGAAGCTATCACATCAAACAAGGGCAATCTTAAGAGCTGGAACCAGAAGGCTAGAAAAGAGTTTACACGCAGCAGTGTGCGACAGCCAGGCCGTCTCTGTGGAGACACAAAGGTGGTCTAAGTTGCTATACAGTTGTTTCTTGAACCCACTCCTGGACACGGAATCAGTTTACTGGGTCACTGATTGGCATTCTTTCAATAAGAAGTAACAGGGCAGAATTACACGGCAAAGAAAAATGGCAAGTGTGGATGTGTGAAACTCTGATTCAGTTTATGCATGCAATATTGTGTCTACAAGCACACCGGAGCCATTCAGAACAATATCAAAGATGAAGGGTTATTGATACCTAGCACAGCTGAAGCCATGCAGTGGCCATTCCCTGAGGTCTGAAGAATACTTCGCGGTTACCTGGTCTGATTTTCTCACAAATGAAATGCGTAAAGCCAAGACACTGTAAAGGAGGCAGCAAGCCCCAGGCCCAGCTGTCCCGCTCCTCACATGAGTAGTCTGCACAAGATACCATAAACTTGGAGGGTCAGACTTACATATCATCAGCATTCAGACAACAGAGGGACTCAGAGCCCCAAACGTGACTTATAGAAATAACAAAAAAGGGAAAATGAAGATGTGATTTTTTTTTTTTTGTTTTTCGAGACAGGGTTTCTCTGTGTAGCTCTGGCTGTCCTGGAACTCACTATGTAGACCAGGCTGGCCTTGAACTCAGAAATCCACCTGCCTCTGCCTCCCAAGTGCTGGGATTAAAGGCGCCACCACCTTTAATGCCACCACCGCCCGGCTTGAATATGTGAATTACAATAAATCGAAAAACAGAATTAACTAGCTTTTGCTTGGCTAAAATAATATTAAGTGAGCTATTTTAAATAAAATTAATTTTTTTCATTATAGAAAAGCTTAAACTTTCTTTAGAAGACAAAGTAATCAACAAAAGCCCTGACTGTACATCTTCACCTCATGTCTGTCTGTTCCTCTAGATTCAACCCCTCAGTCTCACCTCAAGCTCTGCCAGAACCCCTGCTGCAGCCTTCCTGGTCCGGCCCCTCCTGTCCTCCAGTCCTCCTGCCTGCCCCACCCCCGACCCTGCTTGTCCCCCTACCCTGCCAGCCTGCCTTCTCTCCCTGCCAGCCTGCCTTCCCTCCCTGCATGCCTGACCCCCACCCTGCTGGCCTGATCCCATCTCTTGTGAATCCCATAGACGTCTCCCTCTTAACCTCCCTCCTGCGCCTGTAGCTTTATCCCACCAGGAACCCACCCCACCCCGTCGCCCCGGATGAGCCAAAGGCCAGTCCTGTCAGGAGAGCAAGCAGGTAGGCTGACTGCAGGTCTTCCCCCTCCTTCTGCTCCTCCAGATCCAGTTCCCCCAGTTTCCTCCCCAGCCCCACAGCATAACACCTGCCATAGTCTCTTTTCCTATCTGACTCCATCCCCAGGGGAATCACAAAGACCTTCTCCTCCAAAAACCTTCCTTCCCTCAGCTCATTCCAGAATCCCAGCCTCCAATACCAGCAGACATACCTTAGGAGCATAGCAGCTGAGCAGCCTGGAAAAACAGGAATAGATTCTAATTTTTTTCTTTTATATTCATGAGAAATTATATAAATCTTTTATAAACCTGAAATTTAATTTATATACTCAAGCTACACTGGGACATTTTTATTGAAATTATAAAATAATTTTCTGTTTGTTGGTTATGTGACTCACTTTTAATAAAATAATGGTAAATTATTCCTAAAAGAAAAAAAGCTCTAACAATATAAGGTTTAATTAGTTTAATGCGAATAATAATGCTTTATCTTTAGGTAAGCTACAGAAATTCAGGGAGTCTCAGAAGCCAAAATGCCCCTTGTGTTTTCCTCATAAAGAGAAGTGAACCCCTAAATGTTGAGTATCTGTAGAAAGTAGAAAAGTTTTCAGTAAGACTAGTTTGCATGACACCCCTTTCTACTACACCCCCATTCCACTGATAAGGAAAAAGCTGCCTTCTAGCAACCTCCACAGGAAACAACCCACCAACTTCCATGAACCCAACAACCACCATTTAACATTCATACTATCTGATACTCTCAAGTTACTATCCACATTTTAGAGGCCCACCTAGTCCTGTAATTTCTCTCAGAAAGAAAGCACAAAATAATTGCAATGATTTAGGATAATCTTTCTGTCTTCCTCCTAATCTACTTGGTAAGAAGAAACCCACAAATTTTCCAAATATGGGGGTGAGGGGAAGGAAGAACTCTTCAAGTTCAGGAGCTAAGCCTAACTCACTGGCTGGAGCACTTGCCTAGCGCCACACAAGGCTCTGGGGTTCGACCCCAGCATGGTACGGGGTGGGGTGTTGATTGCATCATGTTTAAACTGTAGTTAATTCTCACAAGGAAAGCAAGAAGCTGTTGTTACTGGAAGGAAGTTGGCAGAACGGGCGGGAGACAACAGCGATTGTGCCAGACGCAGTTCTGCAATAAGCTAACCATGGGTCCCCAACTGGCAATCAATCCTGTGACTGTGACCACTAATGAGCTTAGGGCCTGCCAAGTTTCACGTGACTGATAGTTATGAAATCGTTTCCTTTCCATGTGTCTCAAAACAGACTTAAATTACCTTGTTTTTTAGCTTTAAAAGCATGACCAGTGATACAAAATAGCAAGCTAAGATATCCGCAACCACCATGAAATCACCCTCTGCAGCCAGAAGATTCCATAGTGCAAGCAATAGATATGGCAGACTGGAGAAATAGTTATGACATACAAAAACATGAAGTAACAATTTGCTCTGAACTGGATCCCTCTAATGCCTTTGGTATAGATTTAACCATTTGCTATTTTTTTCCCCTTTTTAAAAAAGGGTTGAGGTTGGGGAGTTGGCTCAGTGGATAAAGTTCTTGCCTCAGAAGCATAAGGAACAGAGTTCAGATCCACAGAACCCATGTCAAAGCTGGATGGGTGTGGCAGCCTGCCTGTAATCCTAACATTCAGTAAGCACACAAACAGAGACAGAGGATTCTGGGCAAGCTGGCTAGACACACTAGCCAGATCGGCAAGCATTGAGCCAGAGACTCTGCCTCCATAATATAATAGAAAACATGTACACATAGAATCCACACAACATGGAACATATACAACATACAAAAAATGTTTAACTAGTTTAATAAAGAAATCAAGGATCAAATGTCATTAGGAATCCTGGTCTGTTGTACATATGGGACAGGTTGATCTCACGTGATACACGCATGTGAATCTACAGAGAGGTAGCTTTGAACACCTTCCTGGTAGAATACTTCTACTTACACAGAGAAGGTCCTCTCAGAGGCAGTCATAGTGGCCACAAGCCGAGTGTCTAGAAAAGCACCTCCCTCAGGACAGAAATCCCCTTCCCTTAACTGACTATAAAGATGAACTCTCACAGGGCTCAGTCCACTCGCAGGTCACTTCAATCTGATGTTCCCAGAGTCAGAACCAAAGCCATCCATGGGATACATCTCTTGCTTGAAGATATTCTCAACAATCACCAAAGTTCCTATCAAAAGGTCTAGCTTTCAAGAAGAGAGCAGTTCTAAAGGGTAGTACAAAGCAGAAGAGTCAAGAGTCTACGAGGGAAGAAAATACACAACAGAAAATAATTGTGTTTGCCTATTCCCCATGCTTGGAGAAACAAGCTCTTTAAGAGGGGGGAAAAACTTTCAAAGCAAACTTCTAGACCCAAGGTTTAACAAGTAAGAGGTAACTGCACCTGACTAGAGTACTCACTGCTAAATGTGAACAGTTCAACCCCATCCATAAACATAACAGTGTTTGTGCTCCTGCTGCTAAAGGAGAGGCTGGCAGACATGTTTAAGTTCGTCAGCTGAGTGGCTACATCCAAACCCAACCACATCTGGAGGCTCTGCTGGCTTCAGAGCTCCACCATGGCCAGTAGCCCAACCACGAAGGAGTCCTTCATCAGCATAAAGAACAGATTCAAATCATCAGACTTCAGTGCCTCGAGAAGGCTGAGATGAAAGTGTATTATAAGCAGCACCCAGCATAGTTGATGTGATCTCAATTGAAATGAAACATGGCTTCATTACCACCAAATTACCTGATGCACCTCTATAGGCAGGAACTCAATCAGCATGGTTCTGCAGAGCCTAGCCGCAGAAGGAAGACACACAACACACACTGGCTTCCTGGGGATGCGCTAGCACACAACATCCATTTTAGTATCTTATCATCATTACTCCTTGCTGTTAAGCTTAACCAAAGTGCTGAATTCTTTACAAGGTGAGAGCTCCTCTACAAGGCTAGAAAGGATACATCAAAGCCACTTTCCTGAGCTACAAAGGAATTAACCAACCGATACTTCCAGATGTGGGAGGCTGGCAATCTCTGATGTGAGTGATCAAACAGAATTTTGTTCTGAGGCATTATAATTGCTAACATTCAATTATCTGATTTGTAAGCCTATCTTTACCCTTATGTTAATCACTACTATGTAATCATACAATCACAGACTACCCTAACAAGGCCAATACACTGACAAACCCAAAAATGCCGAGATATGGACATTCCCCAAGAAAGGAGACATTCTAAATTCTTCTGGTTCTTCTCTGAAACCTCCCTGTCTGTAAGAGTTCATTAAAACGAAATAAAATCTTAAATTCTGTTGCTTGGTCTCACTAGCCATGTTTCAAATGCTTCACATGCTGTGTGACCAGTTTTATTAGATAATACAGTCTATGTAGTTCCGTGACTTCAAAAGTTCTATTAGCCAGCCAATGCAATGGAATGTCATGATCTTTGTTTGGCTTTGTTAATGTTCTTGTTTTGACACATGGCCCAGGCTGGCCTCACACTCACCATGTAAGGAAAAGAGAGCCTGATCCTTCCCTCCCTCCTCCTGATCCCACCTCTACCTCCTAGATGCAGGGATTCCAGGCATGACTGCCACACCTGGTTTGTGCAACGTTAGAGATGACAGGTCACCAGTATGCTAGGCAAGCACTCGAGCTACATCCGCAGACCAAGTGCCTTGTTGCCACCAAAGAAAGCAGAGATAACTTCCTCTGGGATGAAATACAATTCTTACTAAGCTCTACAGCATGTGTTCAAATCCTTTTAAAAATGTTCACAGCCATTTCTAGTTAGAGACAGTCTGTTCCTTCTTATGTATGCATCTACTGTGACAAGTCTCCATCAACTGCAAGGGACCTCAGAGGAAAGATCAGATCCCTTACCCAAGGGCTGGGGTTACAGCTAGGTAGAGTGCTGGGCTGGCACATGCCAGGCACTATGGCTGGTCCCAGCCCCAGAGGAAACAGAAGTGAGACATTAGCCACTATTGGCCTCCTAAGCCTAAGGACTTTCACAAAATAAACTTTTACCAAGAATGAGTTGTAAAAAACTCAACTCTCATATTATTTCTTTTATTATTTAAAATCAGCCTGTAATCCCAGCATGTGGTAAGGTACAAGGCCAGGTTAATTTATAGGAGGAGTTTGAAGCTAGCCTGGACTACATGAGACCTGGTCTCAAAAAATTCTTTTAATGAATCACTTGATTGATTAAATGCATATGTAAAGTTATTTGTAGCAACAGTTTTTCCAAAGCAGCCCAAATTCACAGCATTCAAATATATTTTTGTTGTCTGTCTATTATATGTGTATGTCTCTTTTCTATATACAAATATGTAATATATAAATAGGAGACACACATATATATACATATATATGACATATATAGAGTACCTAAAGGTTGTCTTTTAAAATTTATTGTTGAGGCTGGAGAGATGGCTCAGAGGTTAAGAGCACTGACTGCTCTTCCAGACGTCCTGAGTTCAATTCCTGGCAACCATATGGTGGCTCACAACCATCTGTAATGGGATTCGATGCCTTCTTCTGGTGTGTCTGATGACAGCTACGGTGTACTCATATAAATAAATAAACCTTAAAAAAAAATTAAAAAAAAAAGAGTTTAAAATTTATTGTTATATTTACTGTGTGTGGTAGTTTGAGTGATGGAAGTTAGATGTTCATATAACCTGATGTATTCCTGTCTCATATATATATATATATATATATATATATATATATATCACATACATATATTACATACATACACACACACATATGGGCCCATAAGCATTTCCTTAGATTCTATATTCTCCTTATTAACCACCTACAAATACCTCCTTCAGTGAAAGTGTAGAACTTATGTTCAATTTACTAAAACCTTCAAGTCAGTAGAGTCTAAATTAGAGACACTGTGCTTCCGAGATACCCTACGGAACCCACGTATAGAGCTGAAAATAGAAACAATCAAGTGTGTCTGTGTCTGAAGAGCTTCACGCTCCTGTACAACAGTTTAAAAGTTTATACACAGTATTTTTTCCAACAAAAAGGACAAGTCTAGAAAGTCCTCACTTTTAGTATTTCTCAGGCACACACGCACGCACACACGCACACACCAGCCAGTGTGGACGTAGGACTAAAGTCAGCCCGAGCGAGCTAATGCTCACAGCAGTGTTCATTGTTTCACGTGAGTTGGTTTTAGCTCTCCATCTCATTCTTCACCAATTCCAAAGCAAACCACGGGGAACGTCAGCTAACACATTATAGAAGTAGACAAGGGTCTTATTTTGATACCATAGTTCTTGAGTTCAGAATGTTCCAAAAGAAAAAACCTAAAATTAAAAAAAAAAAAAAAAAAAAAAAAAAAAACAGGCCAAAGTTGCAGTCTCCTGATGGTCCCAGTTTGGCACCAAAACATCTGACAGTGACTGTTATGGTGCCTTGTGTGTTTTTAACTGCTGTCCCCACCTATAAAGAAAAAATGTCAGAATTCTCTATTAGCAGTCAGAAAAAATGTTAGCAGGATGAAATCATTCCCACCTGATGTCAAACATATAGAAGATATGTGCCTACATATGTCCAGTCACAGATTAGCAATTTTGAGACATTATGTCCTAGAGAGGAAAGGGGTAGGGACTTGAAATTGAATTGTTACTCAGTGCCCCCTTCTGTGTTTTAAAGCAAGGGCAAGCTCGCTCAGACTGGCTTTCTTACCTGTTAACTGGGACAATAATAACTACTTTGTTTACTTCAGAAGGTCCCCTAGAGAACCCAACAAATAACATTCAGGAAACTGTTGTCAACAGTGTTGCTCAGGCAGCATCAATGTGCAAGGCACCTTTGTGGCTTCTCTGGAAATGGTGTCAGGCCAGTCCCCTATTTAGATACAAAAAAAAGAAGGAGGAGGAGGAGGAGGACGAGGAGGACGAGGAGGACGAGGAGGAGGAGGAGGAGGAAGAGAGGAGGAGGAGGAGGAGGAAGAGGAGGAGGAAGAGGAGGAGGAGGAGGAAGAAGAAGGAGGAGGAGGAGGAGGAGGAGGAGGAGGAGGAGGAGGAGGAGGAGGAGGAGGAAATAACCTGTATAGAATTGTCATCCAGATTCCAGGATTCTTTCCTGGAGAGAAAGACACACTTGGCCAACAACACGAGGTTCCCTATAAAATGAGACTTCAGAGCTGGGCCTGAGAGCGGGGAGTAAGCTACTGTGAACCAGGCCGAACGCCTCACCTGAGGCCTGCCTCAGATACTTGTAAAACCCACCTGGTCTCCTCATCCGGCCAGGTGCTCATTCCAGCCGCACGAAAGAGAGCAAATATTTTCAAATGTTTTTCTACAAAAGTAAAACAACCAAGAAGCTCTGATTGGGTCTCATAAAGATCCTGGAAACAGGGCTTGGGTGCCTGAGTTTCATCCTAGACCCACGTGGTAGAAAGAGGGCACAGACTCCCTCAGCTGTCCTCTGACCTCCGTAGACGCTGGCTTTGGCATGTGTGTGCACCCCACACTGACACATACACAATCAATAAAGAAAAATGTGCTTTAAAAAAGATACAGAGCAAAAAGGTTGAGGATGCAGTTAAGTGTCAGACATTTGCCCAGCAGGCATGAGGCCTTGGGTTCATCTTTTAGTTCCCCGACAACAATAGAAAACCATATTCAAACCATCTCCTGCAGTGCACATCTCCTGATGTGGCAATGTGGCCACTTCCCCCTTCCCCCACAGCCTCTGGGCCCACTAAAGGCAAGGCAGAGTGGGCAGACCTCACTAGGCAGTTACCAAGTCAAAAAAGCTGACAGCAACGTTCCACAGCCAACAGTCCGGCGAGCAGAACCAAACCACCGTACTTCACAAGGAAGTGTGCAACGGAACAGATTCACAGAGGAATCTGGCATTTCAGGAAGAGATCGTGTTATGTCCTTTCCTGTCTCACACACAACAGAGGAATAATTCTGCTCTATAAATTATTCGTGCTGACCTCCAGCAAGGCACCCCAGAGCCTGGCTTCTCCACTCATGAGGTAGAACTGATGACAAGTTCCGAGTGAAGCTGTGACCAATGCATGCATAGTGCTTAGACCCTGGTAGGCTTTAAGAACTATATCCATGGGAGTCATTTCTAAGTTTCCCTATAAAACATTTTTATTCTTGTATAAACTATTACTCTTCAAACAAAAAATTTTTTTAAAGGTTCTGGTCTAAATAGTTGGTCAGCAGTTCTAAAAGAAACACATTTATTCAAGTAAACTTCTCATGACATAAAGCAGGGAGGAGTGCTGAGAGGCTGCGAGCCGCCCTCTTGCTGGGGTTTGGGTCTGGTTTTTGTTTTGCTTTGTTTTTCCCCTTCTTTTCTGTGCTCAGCATTATATTCCGTAGCAAATGTCTGTAGTCCCGAGAACATAAAAGGGACCCTACACTCCTTCTGAAGGAGCCCAGCTTCAGAGTCTAGTGGAGGGAAGATACTCGCTGACTAATGGCAACCACTGGAAGGCCAAAAGAGAAGCCCCTGAAAACACTATGGGGCTGTTACCTCTTGGATTTTAAAGCCATCCAAGGCTTGGTCTCTAGTCTGTTCTACAACTGGCAGGTGAAGGGCCGCTGGGCTCCTCCCACGTACATACCTTTCTCCTTCCTGACCAGGATGGAATGAGCAGCTTTGCTCCTCTGACCTACTGAAATCCCAGAAACAATAAAGCCACTTCTATTATAACATGCCAGAGGGAGGCCCAGAAACAGCTAAGCCCCTGAACGTGGACTAAAACTTCTGAACTGGAAGTCAAATAAACCTCTCCTGCTTTAAGTTTATTTCCCTCAAGTACTGTCAAAGTGAGACAGAAAGCTAACGGTGACTTCCATCATGATGGGCCTGGAAACTAAGAGCTAAACACACAGCCCAAGGCAGCAGCCCTGCAACCAAGCAGGGGAAGAGCCTAGCAGGCTTCATGGACAGCACCTGGAAGCAGCAAACTGACCATGATCAGGAAGCCACAGAGGAAACAAGAAGATTCCTGGGGGAAATGAGTCCTTTATCACCAATTCCCAGAAGAATTCCATTAAAAACAAGCAGAAGAGGAAAACCACTGACATACATCCCAGGAGTAATGGGTACCCCTAAGCCTACAGGGCCAGCTCCAAGATCACAAGTCCCTGGGAAGATGCAAACCTCCAGACTCTTCACAGCCTATCAGTAACTCTGTTTCAAGGATGATGACATCAGATTCTATTACTGCAAGAAAGAACAAAAAGTATACCGAAAGTCACACTGTTCACTTTGTCTCCAACAATGAGCTGTTGTTGAAACTACAGCTCTGACTCACAGCAGTTTGTCTTTTTAATACATTTTATATATTAAGGAAATATTCCTATTGTTTTAGTCTTTTATAATGTTTCATTCATTAAAGAAAGAAAGTAACAAAAGAGCCTTTCTCTGGAGTTATGATAGAGACAGAAACGTTAGGTGGTGAGACTGGCAAACTCACCTCTATATTGCTTTCTTCCTTCTCATCAAATGATGGGGGACTTCACTAGCGCACGAGGCAGGGAAGCTCCTCCTACAGTTTAGGGCTCAACCCCAAAGGACTGCAAGAACTGATTCTGAGGTAATGGCCTCTGCCGCAGGAACAGGCCGCACACAGTGCCAAGGTCTGAAAAATGAAGTGGAACGCGAACACCCTCCGGGCTTCTGCTGCTTCGTGCAGACTATGCAGGGAGGGGGCGTGAGGGGAGGACCAGTGAGGACAGGCCTGCGCTAGGACAAATGTCCACCTAAGAAACAATTCCATCCAGGACAGCAAAGCAAGGAAGGGGAAAGAGAGAGCCAGCTCAAACCCCAAAAGCCCACAATAAAGGACCTTGTGTCTTACTGAGCCACCACACAATTCTGTATACTGCTCAGCAAAGGCACTTCAAAAGCACCCACACCCCACACCTCTGCACCCTCTTAAAGGCAAAAACAGTCAAACAGCTATTTAAAAAAAAAAAAAAACTCAATTATATATCAAATTCTCAAAGGAGATAATACTCTTATCTAAAGTACGCACTATAATGGCCTGCCCCCCACCGGTGGCACTTTCTTCGAAAACACCAAATGGTGTTAATGGTTTTCAAACTTCCCAGGTTACTCAATAACCACAACAATAACTGAAAGTTGTTAGAGCAACAGGCCAGTTTGGAACTTAATCAGAGCCTTGTGACCAAGGCTTTACTTAAAAGACTCAACTCAAGCAAGCCTTGGGTTTCCCAGGGGGAAAGGCTGTGCTTCATATAGCCTGTGGCAGCCACCTGGAGGAGCAGAGAACTTAACCATAGTTCACCAAGGCTGGATGCGGGCAGGCTGCAGGGAGTTTCCCCCTTGTTAGTCTGGGTAGATATGATCTCCCTGAGTCTCGATGTTCTCATCTGGAAACTAACAATCACAATATTCCCCTTCAGAATTCATAAGGAATATAGCTGGGCCATGGTGCTGCACACTTTTAATCCCAGCACTTGGGACACAGAGGCAGGCAGATTTCTGAGTCTGAGGCCAGCCTGGTCCACAGAGTGAGTTTCAGGACAGCCAGGGCTATACAGAGAAACCACGTCTTAAACAAACAAACAAACAATACATATATATAGTATAAATATATATCATATAGTATAAATATATATCCTTATATACAAATAAAGAGTTAGGTGCAGCTTTTAGTTTTCAGGCTAGTGTACAGCAATGTGTTCCATTCTGCCATTTTCATACTTAAGTGTGATTAAAGGAAGTTCAGCGAACCCTGGTGACCACTGCTAAGTGCCCTGACCCCTTCCACTGCTCATGTCCCAAGACTATACCAAAGCTTCATCGTTGCCATAGTGATCACAAAACCCTGGGGAAACAAGAGAAATAAAGTAAGAAAAACAACTTAATAACCAGTGGGAGCTGAGGCCCAGAGCTGCACAGGCAACCTCAGTGAAGCTCCTTACTTCTGTGAGAGCAGCTAGGGCAGCCAGCATGTGGCTCCACATTCCCAATCTTTGGCCTTCACTTGTAAATGTGAAACCACCAAAACCGGAGCAAGCATACTAACCATACATCACCCCTCCACACCACTTTTACCAAAAACAAGGTATTCAGAATCTCAAGAAGTCCATCAGTACAGAGTCACAGTTTGCCCTCTCTGAGCGAGAAGAGGGGCTGGGAGGGGCTGTGCAGAGGGCTAAATCAGGAAGGTGGTGTTTCCATATAAACATGGCCAGCCCAGGTCTATCACTTTCTGACTTTAGTCTTTTCTGACCATCTGGAGCTACCCCAGGCACAGGGCCAAAACTTCATAATTCCTTTGCAAAATAAATGACAGATCAGTAAGTGCCATGTCTCCAGTAGCAGCCAACGAGGGCACCTCATGGCCTCTGTGCTCCCAGGAGGTTCACACATGTAGTAAAAACAGTGTGTGTCCAATGAAACCTGTGACCAGCGCAGCAACGGTGTTCCTTTGGAAGAAGATAATGCTTTTGGTGTCTATGACCTTATTACACTATTCATAGACAGAAGTAGAACATTTGTGAGCTTTACTGAAAAGGGCCACCTCTAGACTAGACTGGTCTGTGTGCATTCATTACTGCTATGGAGACTGCACAGGAGAAGTTCTAAATGTCTATCCCTGAGGGGACATCGAGCATCAGTCAGGTGGGTTATGTGACACACCAGGCAACAACGATGACATCTGGACTGATGGTAGCCAGTTGGTATGTTGGCAGGAACTTCTTTTTAAACCCAAAGGTTAGCAACATCCCTTTCTTCATCAGTAGCAAATGCCCAGCCATTGTGTGTCAGGCAGGATACCAAATGCCCAGCCATCATGTGTCAGGCAGGATACCGAATGGCCAGCCATCATGTGTCAGGCACATTAGCACAAGTGAATGAAATAAGAATCTCACGATCTCAGCCCAAAGCACACGTCTGCAAAGTCCGAGCGATTTCACGTTCTCTGTCACCGACGGGTACCTGAACACTCAGGAGCTTGAATCTGATAGTCAGTACTAGGGAGGTAGCTCAGGAGGTACCTGCCACCTAAACATGAGGAACTGAGTCTGGATCCCCAGAAAGCATGGAAGAAGCAGACCTGGTAGAGCACACCTGTAGCCCCAGCACTGTGGTTAGGGAGTGGCCTGTGTGCAGAAATAGGCGCATCTTTAAAGCTCATCCGCCAGCCAACCTAGGTGTTCAGTGAAAGACTCTGCCTCAAAATATAAAAGCAGGAAGGAATGAAAAAACGACACCTACCGTCTACCCCTGGCCTGCACATGCACACTAGTACACACACACAGAGACATACACACCACATACACCCAACACATACACAGACAAACACCACACATCCAACACACTCACACAGGCAAAAACCACATACCCAACACACACACTGGCACACACCACACATGCACTTACACTAATAAATACATATACCCCACAGAGAAAGTATCTCACTCACCAAAAAAAAAATAATAATAATAATAATTAAAATATATTTGAAAACATGACTCAAAAAAACAAACAAAAAGTATATAATAAATATTCAAAAAATAAGAAAGACAGCTAAGACACAAATACATAAAATAAAAATGTTGTTGGCTCCATTGATGGAGAAATCTTAACCACTGAGGAAAGTGAAACAGGCTTCTGCAGCAGAAGTCCATGGCAACTTTTGTCTAGGGTGAAAGGGCCAAAGAAGGCAATTCCTGCCTCTGCTTCCCTTCACTCTGCTCTACAGTTATTCTTGCATGCTGACTCTTGTTGTTAAATCACTTACTTAGGACTGCATCCTCACCATGGTATATGGGATGAGAAAGAACCATTAGAAATCAAAACGGAAGGAAAAAGAGGAAGAGGGGGAGGGACAGAGGGAGGGAGGAAGTGATGAGCACATTAAGATTTAATCCGAAAGCTGGGCCTGGTGGCAGATGCCTCTGATCACAGCATTTGGGGGATGGTGGCAAGAGGACCAGGAGTTCAAGACCAGCCACAGCTGCACAGCCAAGTCAGACTGAGGCCAGCCCGAGCTACGTGAGATCCTGCCTCAAATAAACATGCAAAAAAAAAAGACTTAGGCTGGGTCATAAAGTACATTAAGGTATTACATACAAAATCAGCTCTACTAAAGTTACCAGATTCTGGTGCCTAAAAGCACCAGGGACAGAAAGGAAATGCCACTTTCGATGAGGAGAGAAGCAGCTGAGAGCTGGGGTACAGAAGGCAGGTATGGCACATGTGGGAACAAAGAAAGCCACTCACCAGTCTTAGAAAAGGAGAGTGGTCACTTTGTCACCAGCCTACAAGAGGGCCTGGGAAAGGGCAGAATAGGGACTGGTTCCTTCAGGACCAGGTTGGTGGCACCAGCATCAGGCCATTTTCACAGCCGGTGTGGGAAGCCATAAGAACCAAGATCGGCATGAGTCACACGGCACCTTTCTCAGTACCTCCAGGCAGGTGACACACCTACAAAGTCACATTCTAACACACATCCCCAGTAACCTGGATCATGCTCCTGTGTGGAACTAAAAGGTTAACACTGCAGAAAAACCAGAGGTCCCCTTGGCTCTCTGCCCTGACTTCGTTAAGATTGTGCAACTTGAACAAATAGAACCATTTCCTGTCCACTGCACAAAGCAGCTAATGGACTCATACAATCCGGGTGATTTAATGGCAAAACTCAGTCTGCTGCTGTCCTCCTGCATTGTTTTAAAAAGAAATGAAGGGAAAGGAAAACGCTGGTCACCGATGTTGCCGACTGGCAGTCAGTCCTTTAGGTTGTCTTCTCACGAAGACTGCAAACGACAAAGACAGGAGAATCCACTTGAACGCGACAATAAGCATCATCCCTCCTTTACCATTCATCACGAATAAAGTCCTGATAGGTTGTCAGCAGGACTGGCTCAGCAGGCTCAATCCCCAGAACCCACATCGTGGGAGGAGAGAACCAACTTCCAAAAGTTTTCCCGCGGCTTACCTGTGTGATAGCTCATGAGCATCCACACTCATACGCACACAATAATACAAATTATAATCTTTAAAATAATATTACAAACCAGGCCATTTTGAAAGGAAAGCATGAAAATCGATACAACTACAGGCTTCTGTAAAAGCTCGGCTGGTAAAGTGCTTGCCCAGCATGCATGAAGCCCTGGGTTCAAACCCAGTAGCCCATAAGACAGGCATGCTGTGTGTGCCTATACACCTAGCATAAAGGATCAGAAGTCCAAGGTCATCCTCGGTTACGTAGTAAGTTCAAGGCCAGCCTGGGTTACATAAGACCCTGTCTCCAAAAACACCTGGTCTAAATTAACATTATAAGTTCAGAAACATCCAGTGTCCCCATAGTATAAATTCTAATTGTACAGGACAGGTGTCAAAGAAGAAAAGGACGAAGTGGGAGGGAAGAGGAAGGAGGAACACAGCCTGGGCTCCCATGGCCCACATTTCTCTCCAGTAAGTAAAGCCCCTTTGAGTAAGCTAGGTGGCGTGAGACATTTTTTTGTCATCTGCAAACACAATAGACTTTGCCTGAACACTCTCATTCTTCTATCTGCACACATGTACAGGGCGCACGGTTGCTTGCTGTCTTTAGTTAAAATTTTCCTATAGTTCCAAGAAATAGAATTAGAACATTGCTTTCAAGTTCTAACAGAAGTGTCCTACTGGTTCAAACACATGGCATCTCTATGTCACAACAACAGATGTCTCCCACTGTCATTAAGTCACTCATTCAATAAACACTAACCGAGCACTCATTGTTTGCCAGACACTATATATAAAAGAACAAGAAACACACGGTACCTGCCTTCAATGAATCTATATTTCTCGTGGGAAACTAATAGGAAGAGGAATTAGATGTCTGTCCCTTCGAACCAACCACCCTGTCACACTCAGGCACCACCTTGAGCAGACAGCAGATCCTAGACTTCAGGTCCCACCCCAGCCATCATCTGGTCATATCATCTTCCTCCAAAAGGGCAAGCGAAACGTATAGCATGGATCATACTTAAAGGTTCTCCGCATTGTGGAAGAAAAATCAGCTTTATAATCTCAGGGGTACAGGGGAAAACCTAAAAATGAGTTTACAAGTATCCAGAATCCATACAGAACAGAGAGGAGTTGGGGCGGGACCAACTTACAAAAGGCTTTACCACTGCCAGGCACAAGCACCAACTCAGAACCCAGGACTGCAAACCCACAGGCCAACGCAGTGAGCCTGATGCCCACAGACAAAGCTCTGACTGACTGAAGATCCCATGTGGAGCTGGAGAGAGAGCTCAGCAGTCAGGAGCAGACTGCTCCTGCACAAGACCCAAGGTTGGTTCCCAGCACCTCTACATGCAGGTTTGCAACTGCCTGTAGCTCCAGTTCCCAGCAACTGGCCACCCACTGGCAGCCTACCAGCTGCCACAGGCACAGCCTGTTCACATTTCAGGAAAACAGAAGAAGACAGCAACAACAACGGCAGCAGCAACAACAACAAAAACCCACGAATTGTTTCTACTCCATCTGTCATTATTCAGACTTTTTTTTGGAGGTGGGGAGAGGGTGGGTGGGGGTTCTGCTACAAGACTGAGTCATAAGAATCTCAAGAAAGAAACTTCAAGAAACGTCAGTTGGTATCGCTGTCCACACTGTGGGCATCTTCAGAGTAGTAATAACTCTCCAGAAAACAGGCATTGAGTAAGAAGGAAGCATTGGTCACTCAAAACAAAGATCTCTCACTGTCTGTAGCAACTGACTTCCTGGTTCAATTGTCATTCCTAGAAAACCAAAATATAAACTCCCCAATGCTAAAGATCACAGGATGGCTAACTAGTTTGAAACTTTTCTCAATGAAGGTCCTTAATACGCAAATACATCAAAAGAACAGAAATATTTGCCAAACAACTTTGACTGACTGGATGATCAACATCCTTACATGCAGGTACTAGGTTCGCATCCTGGAAAAATAAGACAGCATTGTGCTCAAGGTTAAGCAAGTTTATACAAGTTATCAAGTAAAACGTGTTCAATGATTGCTTTTCCATGGCAAAATGAGTTATGCTGTTGACTAAGAAAAATAAACAATCACGCCTAACCTGTGTGTGTGCCCTAATTTCTTGCCAAACTGAAGTACATTAGATACAGTTCCAATACACACATCGCTCTACACCAGTCCAGACAGCTAACAATCCATACAACCGCTGTTAAACCAAATACCCAACCAAGTAATTTCTCAGGTCAAAAGTTTTACACCCAAATCTTTGGCTAGCAGGAGAAAAAGTTCAAAGCTATTTAATCCTCTTGCTATATATAAACCTCAAAGTCTCCACTCCATGTCACAAGTCATAATTAGTGTTAAGAGTTCTGAGAAGTGATCTCAGAGATACCCAACACAACAGTCTGTGGGCCCCTGATATGGGAAACGCCACAAAGAAAACCTAGTCATATTATAAACGAAATGCAAAATTTAGAAAAGGTTAGAAAAGCATTTCCTCTGATACATATCAGATCATGTGCTATCATCCAAATCATGACGTCATGGTGCTGATCAAGTACTGACTCCTTGTATGCACTTGTAATAAATGAGGCAAATGAACATGGAAAATGCTGGCAGCCATCATACTGGCGATAACATTAATTAATGTGGATAACTTGTCAAAGGTAAAGGGGCCAACACTGTAGGCAGCCTTGTACCCAATGCTTTACTAATTAGCACAAAGAGAAAGAAAACTGCGATGAAACAGAGCCCCTCCATTCATTGCTATCTTCCTTCAAAGGGGTGGGAAGGTTCTTGCTTTCCAACGTATGATTTCAGAAAGCAACAGAATGTTCCACATGTACACACCACAATGTAAAATGAGCATATGCCTAAGCTACAGTGAGCATAAAGTCTTCTTCAGTATGAACTGCGGGCCATCTCCCACTGACTGAAGCAGCTGCCCCCGGTGGGTGGGACTCATGATTATAAGCAGGTCCTTGTGACTCAAGTCTTCCTCACATGATATGTCTCATAGATATTGAGGCTCTCAGAATGAATTACACAACTAAGAAGCCATAATAAAACATCTCAAGAAAACAAAGAACCTACCAAAATAGTAATAAAGATCTCTTGGCTTATAAGAAAAGCCAAGATTTAAAAAAAAAAAAAAAAAGTGGTTATCACACTGAAAGAAAAAGATCTTAAACACAAGACATATGAACAATCCGTGCAGTGTCCAAGTCACCCATGAGACACCTCTCAAGGCAGCAAAGCTGTTACAGGAGACAACAGGGTCGCATCATGGTTTCTCTATCACAGTACTATTTTTTTCTTGCTATAGAAACCACAAAGTAACTTCTTGCCCTAATGAATATACACATTTTCTGCAACATGGATGTTGCACATGAGCACATATATGTGCTTGTGAAAGGGTCTCATGTAACCCAGGCTGACCTCAAACTCAACACACAGCCCGAAGATGGACTTGAACTCTTGACCCTTCTGCCTCTAGTTCTTGGGTTCTGAGATTACAGGTGTGTCCTACCATGGCAGTTTGAGGCCATAGCTCTAGAAATCCAACCCAGGGCTTCAGGCATGCCAGGCAAGCCTTTTACCAGCTGAGCCACTTCCCCAGGTTGTTTATGAACTGCACAGTGATCGGGACACAGGGTGCCAACTCCCAGAGTAATGGGGATCAACGCGCAAACACATGGTTGGGGGGAGGTGGGGAAGGAGAGAAGGGGGGAGGAGGGAAGGAGATGGGGAGGGAGAGAAAGGGGGAGGGAGGGAAGGAGATGGGAGAGGAGGAGAAGGAGATAAGGTGATAGAGGGGAAGGGAGGGAAGGAGGTAGGGAGGGTGAGTAGGGGAGAGGAGGGGGGAGGGAGGGAGGACAGACAGGCCAAAATTGGGTCTTTCTGACATAGAATAGGAAACAATGTCTACACACCTAGTTTGCACAGAAACCTGTTCATGATTTCCACGTGGGAAAGGGCCAAATGTTCCAATAATTAAAAGGAAAAACTTTCAAGTTTTTAAAATGACTCTTCTTACTCTAACAGTGAGTCTCTATAGTAAACTGTTGAGGTGTTTTGTTTTCTTTTTTCTTTCCTCCTTGCAAGTCAGAAAATTAAATTTTCTTTCTTTCCAGCCAGGGGCCACTCAAACAGATCTAATGGGTGCAGACAGCACTTCCTGCCTACTGTAAGAAAATAATGGGATTGCCATTATTAACATGGCCCCAGGCTCGCGCTCAGGCGGGGCTCAGGAGGAACTGACCTTCCCTTTCCATCAGTGTGCCTGAATGACTGCCCAGCTTTAAAAAGGAAAGGGGAATGTTATTTTTTCCCCAGCATGAAGGCCTAACCCGAGCTCACTCACACTCAAGAAGCAAGACGGGCTCCAGCCCCTATCATCCTTCCAGTCAACTGTGTTTATGTCTACAAAAGAACCTGCCAGTAAACAGCTGGCTGGGGCTTACTGCAGTTCTCATCTTTATGTTTGTGAAGCGAAGTTTCTCATTTACAAAAGGTCAGTGAGGGTAGAGCATGTCTACAGCCTGAGGCTACTCTAGCCATATTCTGTGTCCTTTATTTTTTTCTTCATCATCATCATTGCCATGTGTGATGGTCATATTGTCAACCTGGTAGATTCAGTTCTCTTGCAGCGGCCCTTTAGGTCACTTTAATAAAAAGGACATCCATACACGAAGAACAAAAAACAATGGCATAGTTACTTCTTGGTCCTCACTGTACCTTGCTAATGTGTTCTGATGGAGTGGGGAGAGGGAGGGAAGAGGGAAAGAGGAGGGTGGAGAAAAAGAGAGAAGGAGGGATCTGAGGTGCTAACTCAGGCATGGAAGGACAGTTCTAGGGTTCCCATGGTTTAAACCCACTCATGTCAAGGTTGGATCTAACATTAAAATGAAAGATGTCCACAAAAAAGGAGAAAGGGTGGGAGAGAGGGATTCTGCCTTAAACTCCTCTGATCCTCGACAGAGAAGAATCGGCAGCAGATGAGTCACACACAGATACTTGAAAAGGAACAAGCTCTCTTCACAGAAGCAGGGAGAAAGCAAGATGGTAGAAGGAATAAAGCCACTGGAGCAACGCTCGTCCTTCATTGATGCCTTCCCCACCTATCCCACCCCTGCCGGAGGTGCCTCCAGCGTGCTTTGCCTCACTCCGACCCCCACTACCTCGCTAACACAAACAGCTCTGAAGTGGCGATGAATGAGTGCAGTCAGGTGAGCACAGGAGGAGTCACAGCCCAGAGGAAGGCTGCTGCACAGTTGCACAGTCGCTTACAACTGAACTGTTTAAGTAACTATCATCCCATTGTGACATGGTCCTCACAGTCTCTGAGGGCCCAGACTAAAACGACAAAATAACAGGATGGCAGCCATCATCTTCTGAGCAGGTGACAGCCCTAAGCAGTCCTCCTGACAGACTAGACACAGACTGGACAAAACAGGACCTCGAGCCCAAACCCTCGAGGGCACTCGGCTCAGCCAGCGACTACAAATCACTGAAGTTAGGGTTTCTCTTCTTACCAAAGCATGAATTCCAAGCTAAGTGAGTAATTTCCCATGGCCCCCAAGTATGAAAACTATGTGATAATCATCTATTATTTATGCACCAGGGCTCAAGAATGCCAAAGAAATGGTTTCCCTAAAAAGACGTTTCATTTCAATCCAACATGTCCTACAGTTTAACTCTCTAGAACATCATTCTATATTTTCCTTCATGAAAAAATGCATATATTTGTTGACCATGATTTCTTGAAAAATGTTACAGAAGACTAGAAATGCAAAGTACTGAAGACATACAAATACCTCCATCGGTTTCATTGTTTTGTTTTAGAGAAACAGCTTGATTCATCTTCCAAGCAGCTGAGAGCAACACAGAACTGTCACCCATGACTCAGTGACGGGAAAATGTCGTCCCACATGAAGTGCACTGGAACAAACTCACTCACCTTGGCTAGTGCCATATCCTTCCTCAAGTGCCCACCTACACGCTGGTCCATCCCACTATCCCAGGCTCCTCAAATTAGCAAAGACAAACTTGCCAAACAAGGAAATAAATAAGCAAACACATGGGACCCAAAAAGTACAGTCAAAAGAGAGAAGCCAGAGACGCTGACTGGAGCCCTCTATTCTTTTCCTAACCAAGTGCTATGTCCTGGTGCATTTAAATAAGCTTTTAAAACTTTATTTATTTTTATTTCATTCACATTGGTGTTTTGCCTACACGGATGAGAGTATCAGATCTCCTAGAACTGAAGCTGCAGACAGTTGTGCCATGTGGATGCTGGGAATTGAACCTGGGTCCTCTGGAAGAGCAGCCAGTGCTCTTAACTGCTGAGCCATCTCTCCAGCCCTTCAATAAGCTTTAAGAAGCATGAAGTAATTTAAAAGACTCAGAAGTTGATACATAAACAGAAAGCACCACTGTTTCCATGTTGACCTCAAATCTAAAAAACAAATGAAAAGGGCTAAAAAGGTTACATTCTAAGATCTCTAGATTCCACAGGTACTGCTAATATCTAAGGATGGAAGATGGGTAACAAAGCAGGTTAAAATTATGTCCAGAAACCAAATAAGCCTGTAAATAACTATCTCTTCAATAACAATGAAATGCTATGGCAATTTTATATACTGCTAAATATAGCCTGAAGTATAACATAAGCTTACAAACCTATTGATCTATTTCTTCCACCATTATCCCAGGCCTCCTCTTTAAAAAAAAAAAAGTTTTTTAAGAATGAACTTACTTCCTAAAAGACTGGGATTTCATAATAATTTCCTCAAATATGAATGTACAGAGTGGAGTTCTATGGTGTGCACCTGTAATCTCAGCACTGAAGAGTCAAAAGAGGATCATGGTAAACTTGAAGCCAGTCTGCTCTGTACAGTGAGTTGCAGGACTATATAGCCAGTCTTAGTGCAAAACAAGATGTGTTGGGGTAGCGGCAGATACGCAAGCAAATTTTGGTATGTCTTACCCAAAATTAATTAACTAAGTCTTCACTTGTAGATGATAACGTAAAGCGTTTGAGAAACGAGCCCAAGTGATTAAAAAGATACACAAGACGAACTGGAGAGGAGGCTCAGTGGGTAGAGTGCTTCCTTCCATGCAAGTGTAAGGACTGAGTTCAAATCCCCAGACCCAGTTTCAAAGCCTGCTGAGGCCACAGGCTCCTGTAACCATAGTACAATGGGAGGTGGGACAGGAGGACTGTTGGACTTGTGGCTGCCAAGCCAGCTCGGGTTCAGGGAGGGTCCCTGTCTCAAGAGATAAGGCAGACGGTGACAGAGAGAACTCTGGCCTCCACACCAGATACATATGTGTGCACATACATTCACAAATGAAACACTCCACTCCTGGAGTTAAGATATATTTCTTTTCTTTATATCTCATGGGGAAAATAACTTTTACAAATTAAACACTCTCACACATTAAGTTTACTTCCTGTTGTCATGAAGGATGTACCACCAACCAGCCTGCCTGGCAGCTAAGACAAGGGCCCTCTGATGAGGGGACTCAAAGGCATCAGAGCTTTAGGGACCACTTCTGTGGGGTGCTGCCTGTGTCAGCATACACAGCCAAACAAGAAAGGAATCTGAACCATGTCACCCACACGGGGACAGCAACCATGTCCTTCTGCATCCGTCATCAGGTCCCTGTGAAGAAGAATGAAAATATCCTTGGGTGGCGAGCCTTGCAAGCATCCTCACAGCCAGGTGTCCACACAAAACTTTACAAGGACAGAAACCAGCAAGGCCTCACTTCAGACTCTTGTCCTTAACTCACCTCCCATGAACTCACTTTCTAAAGACATAGTAGAGAGCTAAGTGACTTCTAACAAAGGAAGCATTTAGGGCTGCCAGCTTGCCAGGTTTAGCCTTGGCTGTCCAGGAAGGTCCAGGCTCCAGGCTCCTCCAAATCTTGAGGTCACCTTTAATTAACTGCAGGAGCCTCTCTCCAGCAATAAGGAGTCCTGTATGTCCTAGACCTCTGGCTGCTTTGGTACAACCAACTTCACCACACAGTCCACTATGAAAACAGAGACAGGTCAGTAATTGGAATGTGTTTGCTTTTCTAGGTGCAAATTAGGGGTGTAGCATCTTACTCCACAAAACAGCTTAACTCAAAGACACAGAGGTGAACTTCATGAGAGTGGAGAGTCCTCTGGGGTAGCGTGTGACACGTTGCACGCTGTGCCACTTCACCAGCGTCTCTTCAAGCGACTGCCTCTGTCTCTCCGTGCACCAGTGTCTTCCATGTGGTTTTCTGGGAAGCCTACTTCTGCCCTCTCCATTCTCCCTTCCTAAACTTAAGTGGTATTACAGAAAACAACGCAGGAAAAACATCTGCCTTTTGGGAGAGCTCCAGAATATTATTTTATTATACCAAAAATATAAATTTTATGTTTCTGGGCAATAGACAAGTTAAGCACATGAGAGGCATTCAGTTTTGCTTGGCCTTAATATTCAGCTACCTGGGAATATAAACACACACTGTTCCAAGCACAGAGAAACAAACAAAAAATAAACGTGGAACCGAGCATGGTTGCTGTGGTAGGATTACATGTCTGTTATCCCAACACCTCAGAAGCCAGAGGCTGAGGCAGAAGCATCAAGAGTCTGAAATTATCCTAGGCTATAAAGCAAGTTCTAACCCATCATGGGCCATATGACAAACCTTGGTTTAAAACATATATATAATAATAGCACACACATATATTATGTGTGTATACATTATATAATATGTATATATTATATATGTATATATATAGTATGTGATAGATATATATGTATATGTGTATAAATACATATGTGTGTGTGTGTGTGTGTGTGTGTGTGTGTATGGTTATAATTTATGAATTGGGTCCAGTAACAAGCAAAACCTATATAATCAAAGGCCACATTTTTAGCACACAGAAACTTTTCTAAATCAGCAATCTGAGTTGGGGGAAAGTCAACAAAACTTCAGGAGAACTTTGATTTTTCTAAAATAGTAATAGATAAACACCTAGGTTTACACAAAAGGTAAAAGATTAAGTGTTTATTTCCCTGAGTTTAAAAAAAAAAAAAAAACAACCCTCAACATAACAATAGGAACTCAAAATGTCTTAATTAGCAAGATTCTTCACAAGAAGAATCCCAACTCAATCCAGGAATGCAGGGGTCAACATGCAGACCCTCGGCTCTGGCCGGGGTAAGTGCTTGCACATAGCACACTGGCCCTGGGTACCATCTCAGCACCACCAAGAAAAGAAGGGAGAGTAGGAGGGAAGTGAAGGGAAAATCCAATTTAGATCAGCAGTCACCCCTAGAGTCCAGAGAGACAATAAGACAATCTGAGTTTCCCAAGACTCAGAAGTCCAACAATCAACAACCCTGAAGAGGACATGTTGTGGAAAGTTCTAGATGTTCAAATTTGAGAAAACGATAACGTATCTAACATGATAGCACTGGAACATACTGATCATAGGCAAAGAACAGGACATTTTCCCCTTAGTAATTCCTTAAGCACAGTGTGACTGTGTTCTTCATTCCCCTCCTCAATATAAGACTGGGGCTCTAGCATCTATTCCTATTGCTTGGGAATTATAGCTTTCCTTCTTCTTGATAAAAAAAGGTCACAAAAATGACCAGCCATGGCATAATCACTCATGTGGTGGCATTTCACCAAGCCACTTACATACATGGTAGTGTTTATATACTATATAGAGTATGCAATATATGGTTATAGTCAAGAGAAACTATACCCACTTAGAGACCACACTTGCACACTGCTGCCACACCCTGTGAGTTCACCATTTCCCAAGACTCAGAAATAAATGGACAATGCCTTGTGCAACAGTAAGAAGTAGTAAGTACCTGCCTTTCCCGACAGTGTTTGTATGAGAATCTAAGTCTTTCCATGGCAATTTTATGTGTGTTTCAGTGTCATGTGTAATTTACACATGATGCTCAGGTTTCTTATCCAATCTCTTAAGCGACAATCTCCAGCACGACTACTGAATGACTTGATGGAAAAACCAATGTGCTTCTTAAAAGCAAACGAGTGTCAAAGCTTCCAGAATGCAACTGTACATTTAGATCTGAGTTCTCTGTGGCTCTCCATGCATGGCAGGAAAAGGTACCTGTGCTCTTACAGGGCCATAAATACCAACAGGCTACCTGATTCATGGAGTACTACGAGGCCTCTGTCACTCCCTGACACTTGCTTACTGCCTCCTCTTCACTTGAACCCAGTTAAAAGGCAGAGGGAACCTGGGATGTTCAGTGGGTAGCGCTTGCCTGGCAAGCCGGAAGCCCTGCGTTAGAGGCCCAGCACACAACAATGTATATTGCCCATGAAGCCTTTAATCTAAGCACTAAGGAGGTGAAAACAGGAGGATCAGAAGGTCAGGGTCATCCTGAGCTACATGGCAACTAGAGTCCAGCCTGGGCTATGTAGATAACAGAAGACTTCATCCTACCATATTACATGTTTCATTTTTCTCATACTTCTTAAAATCATCAAAGTACAATAACAAGTTCACCATTTGGTCATCTTTCAGCATGTACCTTCATAGGGTTCCTATATTCTCTGATTCAATAATCCAGATTCTTACTCTAACACAGAATTACTTTTTCTGAGATAAGAAAACATACAATAGAAAAACCAGAGACAGCAATGTTTATCATTTTCATTATTTTCCTCAGTTGACTTAAACAGCAAAGGACAACAGTTAGCTTTAATTGCTGCCTACTATTGAGTGCTGTGCATGAAAAGGGCCTTGTACACGAGGTGAGTGTTGTACCTTACATGCCCCCAGGAACCTCCTAGAAAACCTCTTAAAACAGGAGAGAAAATGGAGCACAGATCCTAAGGATATATTAAAGATTTTACCCTCCTGTAAAGTGCTGGAAATCTCAGGAGCCTACATCTCTAATGGAAAAGCTACTGGTGGCTGGTGGCTACTAGGAGCATCAGGTTGCCGTGGTAGTGTGGCCCCCTAGGAGGTTCGTTGTGTCCAGGGCATGCCATCACAGCCATGAGCATGTAGACAGCAATAAACAACTCAGTGGGGTAAATCCACAGTAAATATATGAATTGGTTTTGTTTTCTGAGACAAGACTTTTTAGTATAGCCCTGACTGTCTTGGAACTCACTCTGTAGACCAGGCTAGCCTCCAACTCAGAGCTCCACCTGCCTCTGCCTCCCAAGTGCTGGGGCTAAAGGCATGTGCTACCATTCCCAGAAAATAAATATTTTCTAAGTTTACAAATCTAGTCCTAGAGTAGTCATGTTCAAAAAAAAAAAACTTTAGGCTTGAGTGATGGGTATAAAATATACTGAGATGTCAGTCTAGCTTGCTTTTAGTTACTATGAGAAAAAACTGACTAAAACCAACCATGGTGGGAGGGGTTGTTTAGCTTGTAGGTTACATTTATCATGCAAGAAGCCAAGGCAGGAGATTGAAGCATGGAGGGCCTTTGCTGACTAGAGAAGCTTCCAGGTTTATGTTTAGCTACCTTTCTTATAAACCCAGGACCACCACCCAACCTGGGGAATGGTACCCACCTACAGTGGGCTGGGCCCACCTTCCGGCTGACTTCATGATTGTCAATCAAGAAAATGCCTCACAGACAGGCCCACAAGCCATTCGATGGAGGCAATTCTTCAACTGATGTTTCTCTTCCCAGGTGTGTCAAGTTGACAACCAAGATTAGTCATCACAGATATATTTAAAGATACTTGATTATTTCTGGTAAATTCCTCCAGTCACCAAGAATGTCTTTCTTTAGTAGAAATGGGAAAGGAATACACATCTAACCTATCTAAATATTTAATTCATGAATTCCTACAACAACACCCAAAGACAGAGGTAGGAGCAACAGGGCTAGAGATGCAGCTGGGGGGGGGGGGGGGAGTGGGATGCCTGCTTAGCAAACGGAAGACTGGCACACACCTATAACTCCAACACTCACTCCCAACCCTCAATCTGAGCACTTGGGAGGTCCAGGCCGAAGAAGCAGACATTCAAGGCATCCTCAGCAGCTTGTGATGGAGGTCTAGAGGTCATCCTGGGCTAAATGAGACCCTGCCTTAAAAGAAAAACAAAAGCTAACATCCTTAAAGCCTTTAGGGGCCAACGAGATGGCTCAGGCCTGAAAAAGTGCTTACCACTCAAGCCTTGTGACCAGAATTCAGTCCCTAGAACCCACGTAAAGACACAAGAACCAACTCCACAAGTTCGAGCACACATACTTTTTTTTAAGGCTTCAATTCTTAGCAATGTGCTACCAAGTACTTACAGATGAAGAGAAGTTAGCAAGGCAAAACAAATATTTGTCACCAGAACTCCAAAACAAACAAGTTGGCAGAGCTGTGTTCCACTTGGGGGTGGCCAGGGAAGATGCTGTGCTTGCCACTCTGGTTCACCCTGAATGCAAATACAGCTACAGTAGTTGCCAGGGCGCTGGTTCAAGTTCATATGGGAGCACCAGGAAGAAACACCTATTTTGTGGCATCCACGGTGAACACCAACTTTATAGAGTCCCCTGCTTCTCCACAGGTTCCCAACAGTGAACCATGGTCAGCCCTCTCTGTGATCTCTTGATGTTTTGAAGGGCACTAGTTTTCCCATCATGTTAAAATGGCTTGTTCTCTTAATTAGATAAATATTTCTCTGGTGATGTATTTAAACTTTTGATATTTACACTAAAACCTTTTTTTAACATTATTTATTTGAATCGAGGAGGACCTGCATGTGTCATGACAGGTTACAGGCCAGAGAATAAAGTAACAAGAGTGAGTTTTTACCCACCACTATGCAGGCCCTGGGGTTCAAATTCAAGTCATCAGGCTTGACTGCAAATGCCTTTACCCGACGAGTCGCCATTTGATGATCCTGAAACCTTTACATTAAGAATAAGAGATCAACTGTCATTCCAGCTTTGCCTGGATAGTTAAAAAGTTCTAATTAGCTACACCTAGACAAAGTACAATGAAGGTACTTCTAACAAGGGTCTCTTTCCCAGACATGGAAAATTCAAGCCCCTAACAGATAAATTAAATCATTTGGTTTCTGGAGGGGTTTTTGGGGGGGGGGGTGAGGGGGCATGTTGACACTGGGTGTCTTCCTCAGTCACTCTCCACTGGGTCTCCCAGTGAACCTGGAGCTGGTGAATTCAGCTTACTTGGGTGACCAGTGAGCCACTAGGCTCTTCCTCTCTGCAGCTCCGGCACTGGAGTTTACAGACTCGGCCTGCTCCACGCAGCCTTTCACATGGATGCTGGGGAGCTACACTCAGGTACTGACTCTGTCATCTGCAAGTCCCTGCATTTAGTAAGCTGGAGGTACTCCAGTTTTACTGTTTGTCAAATTTTGAAAGGGAAAGAACTGGAATGACCCGCTCCAGGGGTTGGAGGAAGTCTTTCTGAAAAGATGAGCCAAGTAGTTCTGCATGTGAGAAGAAAAATGCTTTCTTTGCCTTTATCAAAAGAAAAAAAAAAAAAAAGAAAGTAGAATATCCCATTAACAAAGAACCTAGTCTACATGTCAATGTCTTCTGCATCAGTAAGGGTATGAAATAAAATTACAGTCTCAGCTCAAATACAGTCATTTAACACAAGACACTTTAAATACGGATACCAAAATCTCAACTCTCTTTGCCTTTAGCTCAACATCATCTCACAACATCACACACACACACACACACACACACACACTCACACACAACACTATAGGCATGAGATCAAACAGGAGCTCCGATTAGGAGCTGTGCTGTACTTGACGGTATTGCCAAGAATATTAGAAGTTATGAATGCAGAACCAGCGCATCTCAAACCAGCACAGAGAAAAGAAATTCAAAGATTGATCCATGTTCACGGGAAGAAATCTCCTCACTGGCAGAAGGCTATCCATGGAACCTCACAAGATGACAGGCATAGTTTTAAACCTCCTCACCTGCACAAATCCTGCAGCTCAGTCCTACATACCTCTGGTCTCCACGGACTGATCCTTGTTACTAAATCTACTACAAAGAGCTGTCACCTAGATGAGCCAGGACTTCAGTCTGGGTTCTTCTTGGTTGGACCTTGCAAAGGGGTCAGGTAATCCCAAGCCACTTTCCCATGCTCAGTCTGACAGAGTGCCCTGTCCACCCACCAGGATCCAAGCATGTTCCACCCCTGCAAGATATAGCACAGCACCCGCTTCAAGGCTAACACAAAGCCTCTGTTTATGGGTACTTTACTAATTCAAATACCGTCATGTAAACTGAAGAACAAATCTGCTCCTCCACCACCCACATGTATTCCCAACAGCGAAGAGCTACGGTCTACCTGGAAATAGTTCTACCAGGAAACACTCTCCAGCTCTAGTACCTGACATCAACGTGAAGAACAGCAATTGTGTCTCCAATGTGGAAAGCAGGGAGGCTGCAGAGATTGGCCAGCCCTGAAAACAAGACTCTTTTCCCAGCTGCAAGTGTTGAAAGCTCAAATAAAAGGCTCAGATAACACAAGGACTAAAGCCTTGCCTGTCATTCCATCTTGGAATCTCCTCTCAGAAACTGCACTTCCTGCTTCATCTCGACAATGACCCTGAACTGAGAAAGCCACAATGACCTGCCCAAGCATTCAACAATGCTGGTCCAGCCAAAACCCACCTTGCCACACAGCACAAAGAGGCTGACTTAGGGGAAGGACCTATTCCACTGGTGGTGGGGAGTAAATAGGACACATCTAAGCTTAGAGTTTTATTAACTGACCGCAAAAAGGAAAGTAAATGTGTTTCAAACTGTCTCAGCACAAATCTATGGTCTCTAAAACATGTGAATTCCACAGGGCCAGCTCCAACTGAAACTGTCATAATAAGGAACTACTGAATTCATGTAAAGCTTTGTCAAATCTTTTAAAAGACCCAGACTAACATGTATAAGTGTCTTAAAAGATACACATGAATTGTTTTCTCCTTATACTAAGATGGGGAATCCCAAGTTAAGAGGCGTTTTAAAGTTTGCCAGAGACACATAGGTGCAAAGGAAAATGATTTCTTGACAAACTGTGTTTGCTGACACCACACTCATGTTAAGATGCAGCCCTCAATCTTTGCCTGTCACTCAACAGCTTTAAGACTACAGTAAGTCTCTCACTTGTATCTTGATGTCCTAACAAACCGAACCACGCATATATCGTGGTTAAATCTTGTTTCCATATTTGGCACGCTCCCTAGGACACTATAATTCTATTTATAACACAGTTCTTTATCCTGATTCTGTGAAAATAGTGAAATGTTCCCCACGGCCAAGAATGGGTATGAACAAGACATTCAAACGGCTGACTGTTCTCATTAACCAATGCTTTGCCTGTGGTTGAATTTATAACTTTCCAATAGCTGGAGGCAATGTGATTTATAGTCACACTAAAATAATACTGCAATTTAAAACTGATTCATTGCCATAAGTCTTTGGGATTCTACTGTGTTCTGGAATCACAATTATGACCTGCGATTAATATCCCTGTAACCCTGAAGGATACACACATATTCAGGTATCTTTATACTGAACACAGAAGTTGCTTCTTAAAAATCCTAATAAAGTGTGGGCTGGAAAGCGGTCTCAGGAGCTAAGAGCTTGCAGTGCTCTTACAGAAGGACAGAGTTCAGTTCCCTTCAGGTTAGAGCACTAACCTGAGACAGCTCACAACCTGTAACTCCAGCTGCAGGAGACCTTACATTCTGGCCTCCAAGAGGACCTGCACCCACATGGACTGGCTCACACAGTTATACACATAATTAAAAATAAATTTTCTTTTAAATCCTAATAAAAAGACATTATTTCTCATTTTTCTGTTCCTGAACTGTTTGAGAAACGAGCCCAAGTGATTAAAAAGATACACAAGACGAACTGGAGAGGAGGCTCAGTGGGTACGAGTGCTTCCTTCCATGCGAGTGTAAGGACCTGAGTTCAAATCCCCAGACCCAGTTTCAAAGCCTGCTGAGGCCACAGGCTCCTGTAACCATAGTACAATGGGAGGTGGGACAGGAGGACTGTTGGGCTTGTGGCTGCCAAGCCAGCTCTGGGTTCAGGGAGGGTCCCTGTCTCAAGAGAATAAGGCAGACAGTGACAGAGAGAACTCTGGCCTCCACACCAGATACATATGTGTGCACATACATTCACAAATGAAACACTCCACTCCTGGAGTTAAGAGATATTTCTTTTCTTTATATCTCATGGGGAAAATAATTTTTACAAATTAAACACTCTCACACATTAAGTTGAACTTCCTGCTGCAGTGAGGTATTACCGATGCCCATCCCCATCTCTGCCACCCCCCCCTTACCCCCAAAACAAAAACGAAAGATTTTGGGGATACCTGCAGATAGGATCTAGTCAGACGAATGCTCTTGGATTTTCACTGTCTCATAGGAGATTGGAAAGGTTTTGGAATTTCTTTTACCAAATGAAACTCAAAAAAATGTAGATGTTAATTAAATCCACTTATCAAAAAAAATTGTGTTTGCTCATTGCAAAGGGTCATTTCTGCTGGTTTAGTCTAGTACAATTTGTGAATAAATCTAACTGATAATTGGTTGGGTGGGAGGCGCTATGTCTCACTATACAGCACATATATATATTATGTCCAGCTCTTGGCTGGAGTTGCCTATGTAGACCAGGCTGGCCTCAAACTTACAGAGATCCACTTGCCTCTGCCTCCTGAGTGCTGGGACTAAACGTGTGCACCACTACACCTCACTTGATAATTTAATTTTATAGTTTGATAGCAAGGCTACTTAAATTCTTCGGAGGTCAAGTAACATGAAAGCAGACCTATCAGAATTACACCAGACTTCTCAACAGAGATTCCAAAAGCCAGAAGATCCTGGGCAGAGGAGATGCAGACCCTACGAGAACACAAATGCCAGCGCAGGCTACTATACCCTATACAGCAAAATCCTGGGTCCTATTTATGTTTCCAGTCCATTAGCCTATGTCTTTTTATTGGGGAATTGAGTCCATTGATGTTAAGAGATATTAAGGACCAGTGATTGTTGCTTCCTGTTATTTTTTTGTTGTTCGAGGTGGAATTATGTTTGTGTGGCTATCTTCTTACTGTGGATTGTTGTAACTCCACAAAGACAAGCTCAGAAAGTCACTTTAAAAGGATGCAAGGGGCGTGGCTCTGCTCCTTCCAGCACTGTGAGCCGCTTTCATCTTGCTTCCTAATATTTACACTCTTTCGGGAGAGAGGCAGAGTCTCTGTAGACTGACCTGGAATTTACTATGTAAGCCAGGCTAGCATCTCCTGATCTTCCCGCCTCTGTCTCTTGGATGCCAGGATTAGAGATGTGAGCCACCATGCCTGGCTATGCTACTTTATTACACTGAAAGAAATGCCTGTAAGAATTTGCTCCTTTACCAGCAAGTCCTACATACATACAACTATTCCCTAGATTGCTAAACTACAGGTCTGCCCATCAGTGCTGACTATGACAAATACGCAACTTAAGATGTAAGTAGCTAACTTTCCACTCTGTTTGGAAAAGCAGACTGAGGCACACATACCCCAGACTTCAAATTCTATTTAGAATATGAATTCAAGAGCTGAGCAGAGGCTCTAGCGCTGTAGTAGAATATTTGCTTCCAGCATACACAAGGCCATTGGTTCAATCCCAAATATATATATGTATAGGTATATGTATATGAAAAGAAAGAGAGAGAGAGAGAGAGAGAGAGAGAGAAGAGAGAGAAATCGATCTTCTGGTTGTAAAGAAAGAACACTTAAACTTGGTGATGCAAAAAGCAATACGGCTCAGTTGAAGGTCAATAGACTTGGGAGTCTGAAAGTTCTGTATTTCGAATTTAAGTTTAAAATAATTTGGAAAAAAATAAAATTCAAACGACAGTTCTTGAGTCACAGAGCCACGTTCAAACGCAGGATTACATGTGCCTCCTGGTTGCAGTATTCCAGACAGAACCATTTCTATACCTGGAGATTATTCTAAATCACTGGTACCTTGATTTCTGTGAGCTTAGATGCCTTTGTTTATTAAATGTCCATTACTACAACTGAAATTGAAATATTCAAATTTTAATCAAATAATGTATAAAAGGCAGAAATGATGTTTATCTAAGAAGGAATATACTATTAGTACAATCTCGAACAGGCACGTGGTTCATACCTGTCACCCAGCATCCAGGGGGCTGAGGACAGCTCAGAGAGGCCAGCCCAAGCCTGTCTCAAAATACCACACACCAAAAATCTTTTGTCAATGTGATCCTATATTTTGTTCTATGACCCTTCCCTGTGGATCATGGAAGTTTTAAGAGTTCGGCAGAAGGGACACAAATGCCAGTGGAACAAACAACCAGGAAAGATCCCCGAGCCCCACATTCCTTTAGAACGCCAGAAGTCAGGTTCCTCCAAACACCCCATGCTCTGATCACAGCTATTTTTAAAGGGTCTTAGAAGATTACCAACATGTCTTTCTGAAACAGCATATACTGTCATTAGATACTGCAAGCCCCCCCCACACACACACACAAGATCTTGACATGTTTAATGATGCTAAAGGAACACGATCTTGTCACAAGAATGCTTTTTCTCATAAGCATCAAAATAAAATGCTTGAAAAGCACAAGGAAGTTTAAGAACAATACTAAGACAGCAACTTTTATAAACAATAATCAACGAGGCCTCACTTTTATGCAGGCTGCCGTGTATCTCCACGGTCTCAGTAAGTATGAACTCCGGTTGGCCCTCCTGGGCAGAAGCATGCCCAGGGACTTTACCCTCTTCAACAGCTGCTCCTAGGGAGCCAGGAAATTTACTGAAACCAGTCTTTACTGCATCCACAGTCAGCCTCCAATGAGGAGCGAACCAACAGCCCCCACATAAGTCACAAAACCGGGTCGGAGTTGCTCTGAGCTGTGTGGCATAACTCAAGTTCCCAGGGTCCCAGCCTAACTTGGAGACGCAGAAGCCCCACGAACTCAAATCTGAACAGAGCAGTGAATTTTTGCTCAAAACCTGAATTTCTTTTGTATTGTTTTGTTGTTGTTTTAAAAAAGAATGTTATTGCAGAATGGATTCCTTTTCTTCCGGGTCTGTCTGCTCCTACAGACTCTCTACCACAACCAGGGTGCCTCCCCTTTCCCAATGCCCCACCTCTCACCACATTTATAAAAAAGAAAAAAAAAAAGTGGCACATTCCCTCTTCCCTAGCTTCTCCTAGTAAGGCCTGGAAACGGAGGAAATTCACATCAAATTAGTTGCACATTAAAAAATAAACAGACAAGCAATCAAGGGTGCCCACCCAACAAAAGCCCTCACCAGTTCCAAAATATGATTAAGCCTGGGAGGGAAGAGGGGGGAGGGGGACTAGCCGGGATGGAGATAAACGTGTGCATTTTTGGCCCCGGCGTCAGCCTCATCGCGGCCAAATTCTACATTTTGTTTAAAGAAAACGCTGGGCCCGAGAAAAAGAAAATAGAAAGTTGTAAGTTTTAAGGAAGTCTGCAATCCGCACTGTCTGGATAAAATGCCAGCGCTTCCTTCGTCTGGATCGCCGGGTGGGAGCCGAGATTCGAAAAATCTCCAACCCCAGCGGCTCACTCTGGGAAGGCGCCCGGCCAGCGGCGCCGCCCGGCAGCCCAGCCAGGTCTCCCGGGACGCTCGCGGAGTCCCCCAGGCTCCCGCGGTCGGGCGCTGGGGACCCTAAGCGGGCACGGCCCCGGGCTCCACTTTCCGCGAGGACTGACAGGCCCTTCCCACGGCAGCTCGTTCCTGCCTGCCATCCGAACCAGACGGTCCCCGCGGCCCGCCCAGCCCGCCCGCCGCCTCGGGCGCGAATTCCACCCGCAGGATCGCCCGGCCGCCCCACCCCCGGCAGGGGCGCCCCTCGAGCCTGACCGACTGACCCGCGCTCCGCTGGCCCACACGCACCGGGTCGTCCTCTGCTTCCCGCCGCGCCCCGCTCCCCCGCCCGAGCCTGCAGCCGCCTGGCTCGCCGAGTCCAGCCGCGGCCGCCGGTTCCCGCCCCCAGCCCGGGGGGAGCCCAGGGGGCAGGACGGGGAGGGAGGACGTGGCGCGCAGAGGTGGCCAGAGGCGGGCGGGGAGTGTCCCCAAGAGGCCCTGGCGGGGGCAGGGGCGACCGATCGCCCAGGGACCCTCCCCGCGAGCATCCCGGGTAGCAGCCCGGCACCCCCGAGGGGGCCGAGGCAGCCCCGACTCCCAGTTCTGCGCGCACGCACGCCCTCCTCCCTCCACCATATGGAAATCTACAGCCTCCCAAAGTGACACGTCGAAGATTCCTTGGCCTGGCCGTGCGCCCTCCCCCTCCCGGGCAGCGGTCCTGCCGCGGGGATCTGGGCGGGGGAGCGGATTCCTCGGAGCGATGGCCCGGGGAGGAGGGGAACTCCGAGCCCCGCATCCTCCGCTTTCTTCCCAGGCAAGAGGGGGCTAGAGGGGCCGCCCCCTACCCGGCCGGGAGCTTCGGGCAGCCGAGCGGTCGCGGGGCGACCCGGACTCCGCAGCCAAGTTTTCTTCGGGCATCCCCGAGTGCTCGGGGCCAGGAGCGCACTCGGGCAGACTCGGTGTCCGGCCGGGGCTCCGAAGCGCAGGGACCCGAGAGCAACTGTAGGTGGCACGTCCCCGGGCAGCCCGCCGCTCTCGCTCGCCTTACCTCCCCTCAGGCTGAAACGGGGCTCCGGGCACCCGCAATCCGGGTCGCCCACGCCGTCCCAGCCAGCCGCCCGCAGGATCCCCGCCGCCCCCTGCGTCGCTCCCGCCTCTCCCGCCGCTGCTCTCCGCCGCCTCCTCGGGCCGCCGCCGCTGCTCAAATAACTACCAGGAGGGTTTGATGGGGGATTCCGCCATGTCAATGATGTCGGGACCACATGGGGATTCGGGCCCCGCCCACTGCCGTAAGCCTCCCAGTACACGCGCAGCTACAAGTGCAAGCTCTCTGTAGCTTGGCGAGGCCGCCCTTTCCCCTAAACCAGGCCAGGCTACACACAGCGGGACTTCTCTAATCTGAGCTGAAGAGAACTAGGAGACTCTGAATGAGATTCTGATGGTGGAATCATCATTATAAATACAGTATTCTCTTAGTAATTATTAAAGCTGACATGTTATTTTTCACTTATAACACATAATGTCTCTTACAGTTATAATTCCCAGAAGAATCTTTCAGTGATTTTTGTCACTCTTTTAACTTCCCACAACATTTTGCATGAGCAAATTTTATGATACCAAAATTTAAATGTCTATTTTCCCTTTCAGTTCTGGCTAGGCACCTTTACTCATAAGAATAAAGAACTGGTTCCTTTTAGTTTTCATTAATATTTAGTTTGGGCATACTTTATTTCTGTTGTATGTGTGAATGTGTGTGTGACCTCAGGTATATTACATGCCATGCCTTTGGTGTGGGTGAGAAACTTTAAAGTCCAGTCTACCTTACACGGGTTCTGGGAATCCATCTCTGGTTGTCAGGCTTGGAGGACAAGTGCCTTACACACTGAGCTGTGTTGTTGGCCCTAAAGACTGTTTCTTGTTGTTTATCTGGATTTATGTGTCAAATGCAAAAGCTATTGATTGTGTATGAATTGAATATGTACTATATTCCTGTCCCACAGACTCTGTCAAGGTTAAGGGGCTGTGCCATACTGCCCACAAATAAAAATTTTTTTTCTAGAAGCAGGGATATTAGATCAAATAAGTAACTCTCCTCTATTACTTAGGTATTCCGAATAACTCCACAGCATCTGCTATATAGTGTTCCACAAAGACCAAAAAAAAAAAAAGGATCTGTCATGTTCATTGACAAAAAAAATAAATAAAAAAATAAATAATCCAGGGAATACTACTTTATTAAAACTCAAGAAATCTAACAATGAATGAATCCTAACAAACAGTTATTTTCTGTGTGGGATTTATAATTCTCTCTCTTTTTTTTTTTAAAGATAGTGGTACAGGCAAGCTGAACCCTCTCTCCTAAGTGACTCTTTTCATGTCAATGTCCCCAAAAGGCTCTTGTACCCATCTTCTAAAATACAGCCCTAATCCTAGATCTTAGCCCTATCTGGGAAGGAAACATGCTTTCAAACAGTGGCTTCCCCAGTGCCCACAGAGCTCAGCTCCCATGCTTCAAGCTCTGGCCATTCGTCCTGAGTTTGGGCAATGCCTTCTTCATCTACCCCTAGCCATGCCTTTCAGCCTAGTTTAACTCCTCAGGCTCCCAGAGACATTCCTGACCCTTGTACATGCCTTCTTCCTCTCTGTCCAAGGTCATCTTACTCATCCCAACTTGGCCCCTCCCAGCCTCCAGCCAGGAGCTGTTTTCCTCCTTATTTTCCGTTCTCATGCTGCTCAGAAGCTGTTGTTTGTCTCTTCCGCTTGGCTGAGTGATGTTCATTTCTCCTTCTCTATATCAGCCTAGAACCGTCCTTTGAATATAGAGCCCCCCTTTTGATGAATATATTGATTGTAAAGCCTGTGGGAAAACTTGAAGGACGAGATAAATGTGCAAACTTCAGAGGAAAAAGGGTTAAATCCAAGTGTTAAAGGACACACACGGCATTAAAAGATCAGAGTGGACAAGACGGCAGACATGTCTGCCTATTGCTCCCAACAGATCGACTGGATTTCTCTTTCTTACGAAGAGTCATTGTCACCAGGTGTGATGACACCTTCCTAGTAACCCATCTGGAAGCTGAGAGAGGAGATCAGTCTGAAGCCAGCTGGAGATAAGGGCTTGTCTCAAATCTCAGCTCTCAAGAAGAATCAATGCATACATGATGCGCTAACTTTAAAATGGGTGTCAGTATATATCCTCTCCACGTTTTAAACAGCCTCTTAGCCCAGCCTCCGACACCAGTTTAGGACTAGAAAAGAAACATAGTAAATGCTTGCAAAAGGTAGTGTGTGTATACACACACACACACACACAGTGCATAAGGAAAAGCAGAGACATCCTAACCACCCACAAGTTACCAACGGCACCTGAGCCTGAATTTTCTTATAAAATTATGCCATTGTTTCCTGCTAAAATCATAATTTCTAGCACCTGATAATAAATAAATATTAATTCATCCTTGAATGAGTGAATGAGCGAATGAAGTCGTCTCTCCTAGAACTATTCATGAGACAGAAAATTAGAAGCTTCAAAGAAAAAGGTGGACTTTTGATCAAGGCTCCTGACTACTGAGGGAGTTAGCTTTCATACAATGGGAAACATTGGGATTATTGAGGCATGAACTGATCGAAATTGGTTTCCAGGTTGATTGTTTTCACAGTGGGATATAGAACAAAGCTGGAGTGAGAGAGGCCTATTCTGAATGGAGTTGGGAAACGATGAAGACTGGGTCCAGAGTCATGTTTCTGGAAATGGGAAGAAGGGCCTCAAGCCAGAGTGATCAGATCCACTACCAAGTGTCAGCAATCTGGGCCACCCGCCCTGCATTCCAAATTACGAAACCATGCTTACAGTTAAAACAATGCTCCTCAGGAGATTAGGTTTTACTTAAATCCAAAAATTAACATCCAGATGAAGATGCTTCAAAATTAAAAGGATAACACAGTACAAAGGTTGTGAAACATTCTGTCACCACATGGAGTATGTTGGTAACCTCACACAAAGCAAAAGGAAGCAAAATTAGACTTCTCTGGTCTGGATTTACATAGTAACAAAAGAGAGGCAACCCTGCCCTAAGGGGAAACAGGAAAGCTTCAAGCCTTGTATCCCTGTGATCTGCAGCCTTTGGACCTAGGAGGCTTTAAAAGGTGGATGTGGCTAGTGTACCCAGCTTCCTGCAAGCCCTGCCTTTGCCCAGCCTCAGCATCCTTCCTCCCAGGGTGGCTGAGGCTACTGCATAGACAGGCACAGGCTTGTTCTCGTTTTTGAAACCTGATCTTAGCTTTAGATAGAAAACACTATACAATTAGAGCAGATATGGTGTTCATTTTTGGACAATGCTGACAAAATGCCAATCAATCTTTTTTGAAGAGCATTCAGAATTTACTGTATTACTCACTAAAGAACTCTCAGTTGGGTTCACAGTACAATATAAGGTAAACATAGCAATTTCAGAGAAACAGATTCCTCTAGAACAATTTTAGCTAGGTAAAGCTGTGGCTCTGCCTTCTTTACTATTGTTTAAGGCTAAACGTGGATAAAATTTAGACAAAAGTAAAGAAGAAGAAGGAGAAGAAGAAGAGAGGAAGAGGAAGAAGCAGAGACTCACCAATAAGATCTGCCCCGCAGTTATCAGAAGGATTAAGAAAGAAGCTAAATTGTTGTCAGGTCTCACACTTTGGCACAGGGTTAGCATTGTGCCAATTAGAGAAAAATCTTGTGTCCTTCCTGAGGAGCTATCCATATTGTTTTAAGACAAGTCCTCTCATTGGCCTAGAACTGGGATGCAATGGCTGGTGGGCCATTGGGTCCTCATGTCTCCTCCTTTCCTGAACTAGGATCACAAGTATACGCCACCAAGCACAGCTTCCTGTGTGGGTGCTAGGGATCAAACCCAGGGTTTCACAATGCAGCCTAAGCACTTTTCCAAATGAGTATCTCCCCAGCCCTCAGGTCTTATTTTATATCCCAAAGCAGCATCTATTCATCCATATCCTAAGACCTGAGAAGCCAACCTCAGACCAAAGACCAAAGAAAGGGAAAAAATCCTTTAGATGGCTTCGCTCATCATCAGCTGCAACTCCAAAGGAAGGTTTCTAAAACTACCTCTCCGCAGTGCTCACCCTGCCTCTGCCTGGGAGGAGGGGGACAGACAAACTGACAATACCCCCTGCCAGTATTCCCTTAAGAGTCTATTCTTGAGAATATGTGTCTGTGACACACAGATATTTTCAAGGATCTCCCACAACTTCTGGAGACCCACTTGTTCATCTCTGAAAGCTAGGTAGCTGGTTTCCATTCTTAGTACTTCAGCAGGATCAGAAAATAGCCACAAATAGTGGTTCCTGTTCTGGCCTTAATTTGGATGAAACTCTCCTTAGTAAATATGATGTTAATTTTGTTAGTAAATTTCTCATCCAGTTAATAGGATGCTTTTGTGCCACAAAAACATGTTAAGATGCATACCGTGTATACAACTGATATAATCTTAATGTTACCTTGTTAATTGATGGGATACTTAATTTTATTAAATTTTATTTATGTTGCATCCTCTCATTTCAGCTAATTAAAGGCATTTGGAGTCCAGCCACTAATGGCTGGTGTTGGTTGTCAACCTGACAGAACATAGAATCACCTGAGAGATGAGCCTCTTGGGCACAACTGTAGGTGATTATGTTAATTAATGTGGGAAGATTCATCTTAGTTGTGGGTGGGGTCATTTCTGGGCAGAGGATCCTGAACCATATAAACTGTAGACAGCAAACTGGCTACTAACAAGTGTCTATAGTTCTGTTTTGTTATCACTGTTGTTTTGTTTTGTTTGTTTTGGTTTTTTGTTTGCTTTTTAGAGACAGGGTTTCTCAGTAACCTGGAGTGGCTGTCCTAGACTTACTTATTTTGTAGACCAGGCTAGTCTCGAACTACACAGAGCCACCTGCCTCTGCCCTCCTGAGTGCTGGGATTAAAGGCATGAACCACCACACCGGGTTTGTTCTGTTTGTTTCTTTAACTGTGGAAGCAATGTGATGAACTGCTGTAAGCTCCTACTGCCTTCTCTTTTCTGCCATCTTTCTCTACCCTTGAACTGTGAGCCAAAAGAAATTTCATTTGTCAGGGAATTTTATCACAGCAACAGAAAAAGAAATTAAGACAACCAATAAACATCCTTTCTTAGTGTTTTGAATTGATCAACCTGATAAGAACGTTTTTCATGTGGTCACACAAGTCACTATAAAAATCACAAAGTCAAGGACATACCAGAACAAATTGTTTTCTTGAGACATTGTTAAGAATGTGACTAAATCTATGGCTCTAACTTGTTCTGAACTGTGAAAAGATCGGTCCACTCATGTCTGGTGGTGATTGCCATCTCTCCTGCCCACGTGCCATTTGATTTGCTACCATGATAACTTTCTCTTTCTACAGAGTCAAGGCTACTAAATGCTAGGTTTATACATTCCTTCCTAGTTGGTATGGATTCAACATGCTTTGGGGGAGAGGGGTCTGTCCTAGTCACTTGAATATTCTATAAAAAAATACCATATATGAGGTGCCTTAAACATCAGAAATGTATTTCTGTCAGCCCTGAACACAGATCCAACACTGACTGATCTTCTGTAGGGTGAAGACTAGATTCTGACTATGTGTCCATGAAGGAGAGAGAGAGAAGGGCAAGAAAGAAGGATATGAGATCACAAATCAATGGAAGGGCACCACTCTCAATATCTTAAGTCCTTCTCGCTCATGAATAATCACCTACGCGCCCCACCTCCAATACTAGAGGTTGAGATTGGGGGAAACACAAACATTTAGTTCTTTCACAGAGAAATACAACCAAGACAACTATTTAGTTCGAGGAATATGGCTCTAATATGAACAGTTTAGATCAAGGAAAGATTCTGAGATTTGACCTAAAAACAATAAACTTAATTTCAGAGACAACCAGGCTAATCTGGCTTGTAAAGAGTGGGACACAATAGTTAGAATTGTTTCTCATCTTTTAAGAAAAGTGTTTATTTTATGTACTATTATTATTATTGTAAATGTATGATGTACACACATGTGTGTTTGGGGAAGAGGGTATTGGAGGATCCACATGTCCCACAGTGGACAGAGGCCAGAGAACAGTCATGAGAAGGCTCAAGCTTGGCTGCATGTGCTTTTATATACGTCCTCCACCTTTTACATGGTCACTACAATATTTGTTTTAGTTCTCCTAAGTATAGACTCTAATATTTCCTAATAATTACTGTGTCTCCAACCTTGCTAGCCAGCATGTCTAATTTGAGCACATTAGCACCAGTAGATACTCTTTCTCTGTTTCAGTAACTACCATCATTATAGGACTTTAGAAGTAGTACAAGAATTTTCCAATTCTTTCTAGAAGTTTCCTGTGTGTTTTCCTTTTCAGTTTGCTAATGCCTGCAAAGCAGGATAAAATGACTTGGGCACCCAGCCAGAGGCCTCTTCCACATCTCTCCATAAGGTAACATCATCTTCTGACAGTCTGTTTCTCCATGTCATATTTAGTTATACTGATAACCAATGAAAGAGCCCTTGGCTTCAAACATCTTATGGTCATTGTTCATTAATTTGCTGAGCAACCACCATAATACAAATGCTACTTATGGATTATGGAGATGAGCTGGGTCCGTGTCATTAAGTCTTATGGTCTTAGAGAGACAATACTTTAGCAATGTATAACTCCACATTGAAGAAGAGATCTAGGGTGAGATAGACAAACAAAGGAGAGGGTAGAGACTGCTCAGCCAGGAAACGCTGTCCAGCAATGAGGCATGAGGTAAAACCTACCAGGGTGAGGAGGAAGAGCAGGTTCTGACACTCAAGCACACATACACACTCACACACACACACTCACACACTCACTCATACATACACACTCACACACACACACACACACACACACACACACGCTCACACAGAGGCTCACACACACTCTCATACATACATTCACATACACACACACACACCACATACACTACACACACACTCACACACACAGTCACATACTCTCACACACTCACATACACACACATATATATGTGTGTGTATATATATATGTATATATGTATGTGTATATATGTATATGTGCAATTGTGTATATATGTGTATGTGTAATTGTGTATATATGTATATATGTATATATGTATATATGTATATGACCTTGAACTTGTGATCCTTCCGACTCCACTATCCATTTGCTGGGATGACAGTTGTGTACCACACGTTCACATTTATGTGTTGCTGGGGATGGAACCAAGGCTTCATGAATGCTAGCCAAGCACTGTAACAACTGAGCTACATGTCTAGCTCCTAAGATAGATTTTACAAAGGGGAATCCCACGATTTGACTTATTCCTACAAAATTCTTGCTCAGCCCAGGCACCTGGACATCAGCCAGAGGCCTCTCGCATCCAATCAGGTAAGAAATGGTCTCTCAGTTTCAAAGCGGTGGACAGTAATAAATGAGCTAGGAATGTCTGGCAGGACAGACCTGAGCCACTGATTTGTCACTGGAGGTCGGAGATGTGTAAGGAAATGACGTTTTCAATTTTCACTTGTCCTTGGGAACGTAGACACTAATTTGAGAAGGCTGAATAGGAGAACCAAGCCCAAGCTGTGGTGTACTCCAGCCTCTCTCAGTCCATGATTCATGGCAGATAAGGACAGCTGTGACTCCCTCCACCAGTGTTCCTAGGCTCTCAGCAAAGTGAGCTCCTCGGGGGTAAGACTGTTCCCCAGCTTTTCGAAGATTTTTCCACACCAACCGTCCAGAGGCCTTCAGACACTCAAGCCCAACCTTAGACCCAGTGTGTACTCCAAACAAATACTCAGTGATGAGCAAAGAGTTACCACTTGCATTCCACCCTAGTTAGAGCAAAACCTGATACTGTTAATCTTATCAAATGAAAAGGGCACTGGTGGACAGTCCAGCAGCTTAACTGTTACCATGACAACCTTACTTCTCTGGAACTCAGACTGTGTCTGATATATCTGGAGAGCTGAACATCAGAAGTCATTTACTTCTAATGTCTGGGATCCTATGAATGAATGAACTAGCTTCTTTGATAGCCAAAACATGTCTGTATTTTGTCCAAAAAAACCATATCATAAGACTTATTCTTATATCTCTAGACTGTTCTACTAGCTTAGTAACACTATCAATTAGATGAACCTGATATACCTTGGGATCTGTTGACTATATGTGGCTCTATTGACTCATCCTCCTCTGCCCCTTCAGAAGGACAACTCTTCACACGTTTTCACGTAGATTACTATACTGTTGGCCTGATGTCACTGGATTCTGTGATCTTATAAAGATGATGTTTCTCTGACCAGGAATCATTCTCTTATATCTGAGTTTAAACATTATCAGGGTTTAGCCTATGGGCAGATGACCAGGGATTCGAATAATTTGACCATCTTCAAATTACAGTCACGGGGTCATGGCATCAACATTGAAATCAGACACATTTTTATTAAGATATTATAGTCAACGTGGTGACAGATTTGTGTGTTGGTTATAAATTATCGTTGAAGTCTATCGTGTAGAGATATTAATCTTCCTAGAGCCACTGGCAAAGTTCAATAACTATCTCTTAGGTTCACCTTTTCTCAGTGATCCTTATTAAAGTCTCTAACAACTTAACTCTGTTCTCAGAAGTTTGGCTTCAGAAACCGTTGCTTTCTTGATGAAGTGATATACTCTCTGTATTTAACAGGAATAAGGTAATTTATTTTGGTTCCTTTTTGTCTTAGTAGCTAAGAAAGTCAGAGATAAATTTTGTTCCCAATTCCAGCAATTATCCTTAGCCTAGGGTTTCTGGTTAAATCATTCTTCCTCTGTCTTTATTATATAATTCTTATTCTTTCTTATTTATTGGATCTTTATTTTAGTGAACTGTTTTATCTGAGTGTATGCTGCTCTATTCTTAGGAGAGGTAGGTATACTACTTTGGGCTATTTTTGTTTCAAGGGACAAGAATCTCATTCAAAGAGGCAAAATAAAATTTACACACACACACACACACACACACACACACGTATGAAACAGTCTATGCTAAGCCTGACTTAGCACTCCTGAGTCATAACAATACTAATATTATATGAAACTAATTGTAGTCATTTTCAAAGTTCTTTAGTTGATATATAAATAAAAGTATCTATTATGAACTTTTTAGTTTATTGTTGAGATTAATAATTACATTTCTTCCTCCCCTTTCCTGAAGGCCCTCCTGTATATTGCTCTCCACCCTTCCTCAAATTCATGGCCTCTTTTTTTACTCGTATAGCATGTCTATAAGTATATACATATACATTCTTAAATACAACCTACTCAGTCCATATCATGTTACTAGTATGCACGTCTTCAGGACTGACCATTTGCCTCTGGACAATCATTGAGTGTGCTCTTCCCTGGGGAAGGCCGCCTCTCCTGCTCCCACCTTTCCTCGGTTGCCCACAGTTCCTTGTGTAGGGTTGAGACCTTGTGAGCTTCTGTTTGTCTACTTTGGGCAGTCATGGTGGTGAGACTTTATGGCTGCAGCTTTTGATATCACTCCCTCATCCTCTGGCCCTCACAGTCTTTCTGCCCCATTTTTCCAAATGTCCCCCAAGACTTAAGTTCAGGAGTATTTTGTAGGTGTATTGAGACAGGAGCCTTTGTATCCCAGTCTGACCTGTGGTCTTGACTCTTTAGATAGAAGATCCTGAACTTCATAGCCTTCTGACTCCACCTTCCTGGTGCTGAGACTCTAGGTGGGTATCACTAATACCTGCAGTGCTTCAGCAGAAACCCAGGACCATCTGCACGCTACCAACTAAGCTGCTTCAGAACCGTCTTTTTGGGGGGGTGGGGTGGGGAGGGGACAAGGTTTCTCTGTATGGTTGGGAGGACGGGCTGTCCTGAAATTCACCCTATAGACCAGACTGGCCTCAAATTCACAGAGATCTGGGATTAAAGGCCTGTATCACCATTGGCCCAGATAGCTATTTATTCTTACTATGGTAAGTGTTACTCTTTGACCTACTTAACTAACAACATTTACTACCTGCCCTTTTATCCATTATCCCTAGAAGAATAAGCTTCAATTTTGGGTTTCTTATCAGGTGGTTTGTATGAGGTGCTTGAGTGAGATTATCTTGGAGATTATATTGAAATACATACATACATATATATATATATATATATATATATATATATATATATATAGTGTTTGTGTGTGTGTGTGTGTGTGATCAAGTGCTATATTAGAGTTTGTCAGGTTCAATAGACTGTATATATGAAAGAAAGACTGTGAGCGGGGAAAGATTTTTAAGACATGTTTACATAAACCATAGAAGACAAGCAGGCTGAAGCCCCAGAGAGGTCTCAGTTCAAGTGCAAAGACAGTGTAGAAAAGTCCTTCCAGAAGAACGGCAGCCTTTTCTGCTTCCCCTAAGTGTTCCACTGATTGCACGAAAGAAGCCCACTTACATTATACAGGGCCAAATGCTGTACTAAGAATTCTGATTTAAATGTTAATGTGATCAGAAGAAAGACTGAGGGTCTCACAGCCTCCATAATGCATTCCTTCCTTCCTAGGGGGAAGAAATCTACTTCTGAGAACAGAGCTCTCATTCCAACTAGTATCAGGAAGCTGATTTACCTATCCCTCCCCCCCTCCCCATGCACACACAGTTTCCCCTCTTCCTTCAAAAGCAATACAAATCAACAGATTACCAGCTATAACATTGTATCAACCTCCTCTGCCTAAAGATGAAAATCACACAAAAGAATCTTAAAGACAGTGCAGAGTTTGCAATGACCCTTTAGGATACCGGTGTTCCACCTTTAGAGGTTTGCCGTCTTACCAAATAACTCTTTGTCCCTGTCTCAGTAACTGGTCGTTGATTCACTGGCCCTTTTTTCGAACAGTTAGTAAATGGAGTTGGCCTCATCAGTAGTGGTTTTAGAGTTCTACACAACTTCACGGTTTTAGTTTGCCCTGCACCCTTACCTCTCTGCAGGGACTTGAGTGTAGTTACAAGTCTGGAAGCAAAGAACCATGTTAGCATTGCCTTGCATAGTAACCGACCCAGGGGAGGTCATAGCTGTTTCCTTAACAATGTAGGGCTAACAGCCTTAGATATGATGGAAAAGCACTATTCCTTGAGTGGGAAGAATGCTTATACTGAGAATTTCTCCAAAGAGGTTTGTGTGATTCTGGAAGCTGTGAAAGAAATCTTACCTGTTGCAGAAAACAGGGAACCCGGAATAGAGGGAGGTGCAATTTCAGGAGCTCAAAGGCTGTGAAGCCCAGGAGAGCTGAAAGGGTGTCCCATGTCATGCTGCATCGGGTTGTATCGTTATTTAATACTTTTTTATTTAACTCTTTTATTTAATACTATTAGTATATATTCATCGTACAGAATGTTAGTTTCTCTCTGACATTTTCATAGACCTGTATCATAGTACCTTGTACTATGCTCGTTTTTGTCCCCCTGTCCTCTGAAGTACACCTCAATATAAAACCCAACAGATCTGAGACTGTAGAAGAGCTGACGTACCAGTTCAAGGGTGAAGGCAGGAGACCAGTGTTGTAGCTCACTTCCTATCCTTTTATACAGGCCGAGTACAGGGCAATCAGTTTGACCCCAACTCTACATTCCGATTCATCTCTTCCAAGGACACCCTCATGGACTCTTCCAGAGTAATATTGACTAGATACCTGGACAACCCGTGGCCATTTGTTGTTCTTATGTGCCAACCTGGCCAGGACTGTAAAGGGAACAGGGAAAATGTTCACTTCTTGCCACAGCTGTTTCACTCCTGGTAGCAAAATGCTCTAGTCATTCCAGATCTTAAATATTCATATCACATTGTTCAGGGAAGGAGAGTGTCTTCTGATAGACCAGGGCAAAGAGCGTGGAAGTGTATTTTTCAAAAAAGTTCTGCTCAATACATCCTAGCCTTTAACTGGCTCTGACTATGTCCCATGGCAATTTCTAAGCCAGCCAGAGTCTTTCTGCTAAATAGGAACAGTGATTTCTTTACTCAGCTGTGAAGTATTGCACAGGGTCAAGTCTAAACCAGGTTTCCACCGAAACCAGGGAGAAAGGATAGGGAGGAACCTTCTAGAAGAAAATGTAGAGAAGCATTCCCAGAGCAGAGTGAGAAGCAAGGGACATAGGCCAGGGAGGATGTGGAGGGGGCTGTGGTGACAAGAAACTGTGAGGTGAGCACCTTTGAACGAACCAATGTGATGGAAGGCCCAGGGTAGACGTATCGTAATCATATAGGGCCATTTTCCACACAGAGAACCAAGATCACATTTCTTTCTGAGGGCCAGTGAGATTACTCAGTGAGTGCTACCAAGCCTGGTTACCTGAGTCCAACCCCTAGACGCCACAAGGAAGAAGGAGAGATCTGTCTCCTGCAAGTTGTCTTCTGTTCTGACCTCCACACACAATGAGGTCATATTGCCAAATTGATTCCTGGATGCCTCATGACTTTCATTGATGAATCTATCCCAAAGCTTTCATCTCACTCTCAAAGCAATCAAGTACTTTTCTTTTCTTTCCTTAGTCACACTCCGGGTCAGTTCTATTCTCGCAGTACATTTGCATGCATTCGGTGGCTCCTGGCCATATGTAAGTTGACCTGGCCTATCTGGCTCCACAGTGACCAGGTTGGTCAAAAATACACAGACCCTTTGTTTCTTCAGGAACCATCTGAACACCTGCTTCCCCTCCTACCCACTCACACTTCAGCTCCACCCCTCCCCGGCCGCACCATAAATTCACACCTACATACTTTTGCTATATAATTTTATCTTTAAAAAAAAAAAAAAACACAAAAAAAAACTTGGCAGTTTATTTCCAATGATGTTTCATTAAAGTTACACAAACTTTTACATCCTTCCTAACCAGACCATTGACTATACTAGACTTGGGCTTGGAAGCGATTTCCAGTTTGCGTTTGTTTCATTATTTTGTTCTTCCACTTATTTTGCATTAATTTAAGTGTCTGGGCAATCAAGAGGGATAGGGTAATTTAACCTCAAGTGAGCAGACACTTAGCATGGGAAGCTGAGACTTCATACCATACTGCCTGGAATGCACTAATAAAGACTCATTGTCTCAGGCTCATTGCACTCTTCCTGCTGTTTATCCTTAAAATGTAAATAACCCAGGGTAGAGCCACACATTGCTAAACAGTGCTGGAGTGTGGAGGGTTGTTCGAATTAGGTTAATTAATAGCTTCACTTATAGCGAGCTATGAGCCGCACTGTGTCTGAGCTGTGGACTCCTCGCAAGGGCCCCTGAGGTCAGCGCTGTAGACTCTTGACATTCCCATAAGTGAAGAAAGGGATAGGGTTCTTCGGCCCTCACCTGGAAATCCAGCCACTCCCTCCTGTACCTTCCAGCCAGCTGTCTGTAATTCTGTCCCAAGTGCAAGTGGTGGTGTCTCGGGTAGTCCGAGAGAGCATAGAGGATGGAAGGTTAGCGGAAGATGGATTTCATCTATGCAACTGTGGGGAGTCACCATCCACACTGGGTGGGACTTTTGTGTGGTTTGGCTGCTTTGGGGTCACCTATGCTCCTTTAAGTAACCCCTCACGTGACTATGCTCTATACATAATCACAATAAACTCAGTTGGCCCCGAAGTTTCATGTTGGAGGAATCATACTTGGGTTTGTCTTTTGGTGCCCTTTAAGGGTGGTGTCAACATTTGTTTGCCCAGGGAGAGAATTCCCAGAGATACTCCACAGGACAACCCTGGATAGACTAATCAATGTTGAACGGGGTCTGCCCTGGCAAACCTCGAGCAGAACTGGGTGGACCTAATGCTTGAATCTCCACAATGTCTCTTAGTTAGCCTTGGTCTAGGTACACAGATACAGGTTACAGCTAAGCATCTCACCCTGGAGAATTCCATTACGGATGGGAAGATATGGACAAACAATCTCAGTAAGCAGGCAATATTAGAGGATGAAGTATTCTTTTTTTTTTTTTGGTTTTTCGAGACAGGTTTTCTCTGTGTAGTTCTGGCTGTCCTGGAACTCACTCTGTAGACGAGGCTGGCCTCGAACTCAGAAATCCACCTGTCTCTGCCTCCCAAGTGCTGGGACTAAAGGCGTGTGCCACCACCGCCCGGCTTTTTTTTGTGTGTGTGTGTGTGTGTGTGTGTGTGTGTGTGTTTTATTTATTTATTTTTATTTATCTTTTTTAGGATGAAGCATTCTAAACGATAAACACTTTTAGGTAGAATCCTTCCTTCCTTCCTTCTCTTCTTTCTTTCTTAGAAAGGTCTAATGTAGCCCTGGTTGGTCTTCAGTTCTTGAATTTCAGATCCTCCTGTCTCTGCTTCCAAAATGCTTGGATTACAGCCATGTTATATGTGGTGCTGGGGATCGAACCCAGGACTTCAGGCACACTAGGCTAATAACCTCCTGACTGAGTTACTTTTCCAACCCTACTACAAATACATCTATAGAAAGACTACTCCAGGCCATGGGAAGAAGCAGTGGGACGTCACCAAGTGGGAGTGTCCTGACTTTTCAAGAAATAACAAGAATATCCATATATTTAGAGTGCTCAGAGCAAGGACACAGTAGTAGGAAGAAAGGTTAGGAAGAGAGATGCTTGGAAGTTCTGTAGGTTCCACAGTGCAGTACACTGAATGAGCATTGTCCCCCATAGGCTTCGTCATTTGAACACTTGGTTCCTAGGTGGTGGCACTGTTTGGGAAGGCTATGGAACCTTTAGGTGATACAGTCTTGCAGGAGGAAATCTGTACTGGGGACAAGCTTTGAGAGTTTATAGCCTGACCCCATTTCCAGTTCACTGAAAAAAATGTTCAGTATGTGTGTGTATTTTCTCACTGTGTTTTCTGTGCATGGTTGAAAATATGATCAACTCAGCTTCTAGCTTGGGATACCTGCTGCCATGCCTTCCTGCCATTATGGATTCTCCTTGTCGGCTAACAAGATTCTCTTCCTAAGTCTCTTTTGGGTATGGTGTTTATCATAGCAAGAAAAAGTAGCTCATACACACAGTGAGACTATGTATGACTACTGCAAGAATGGCCTGAACTGACTTAACTTTGAAGTGGCCCTGCTGCATGCTGCTTAAGACCAGAGAGCCTGGAAATAAGCAGAGCAGGAAGAGGCTGGCAAACTCTAGAAGTCATGTGTGAGCACCTCGGCCAAGTGTATTCCATTGAGCATGGAGGGAAGTGGTACAATTCCAGATCCAACTTGAAGCTAGAGTAAAGAAGACTGAAAACCTATTAGACATGGGACACAGAGCAAGGGAGCAAGCACCTGGACGAGGTGCTTGGGCAAGCCATGGAAGCCATGGGAGGAGCCTGCTGGAGACCTCAGAAATCAGCTGGGGTCCCAGTGCCGAAGGTTGAGTGTGAGACTTTTATTAGAAGCAACTGCTTATGACCTGAGGGAAAACCACTTAGTGCCTTTAGACTTCCATAAAGCCAGACACATGCTGGCATTAGATGCGCTGCAAGGTCATTTTAATCATTTTTTTTTTTTTTATAATTTTGTTTTGTTTTGAGACAGTGTTTCACCTTGTAGCCCATACTAATCTCAAACTAATAATCCTTCTGGCTCAGCCTGTTAAGATTAGGAGTTTGTTCTACCATGTCCAAGCCTTGAAAAAAAATGTTCAGTATGCACATGTGCGTGCATGCGTGTGTGAGTGCGTGCGTATGTGTGTGTGTGTGCACGCGCATGCGCATGCGTGTGCGTGTATGTGTGTGTGTAGTATGTGTATGTTCACATGTGAATATATGTGATTAGATCAGAATGTCTTCCTCAGTCACCACTTCTACTACTTCTTCTCCTTCTTCCTCTTCCTCCTTTTCCTCCTCCTTCTCCTCCTCTTCCTCCCTCCTCTTCTTTTTCCTCCTCTTCCTCCTCTTCTTCCTCTTCCTCCTCTTCCTATTCTTCTTCTTTGATGAGGTCTCTCATTCAGCTTTCCACTAGCAGTCTACCAGCAAGCTTGGGTATCATTGCTGTTAGAGATGCTCACAAGCCACTCATATGGGTGACAAGGATCTAAACTCAAGTCCCCCTGCTTGCCCAGTAAGCACTCTACCCCTCTCCATGGAACCACCCCCCTAGTCCCTTGATTCCAAGTCTTTATTGGTTCAGTTGTTTGGCGCTAATACACATGATAACTTGTTCATTTATTTATAGTGTGATGAGCGTAGACTGCTTTGAAAAGATGACTTTTAATCAAGGGAGACAAAAAAGTTAAACACAGATGTATCAAAGATTGAGTGCTTCAGTCAGAGAAAAGAGAGTACTCAAACTGGGAATCCAGACTTGTCCTAGTAACAGGTCGATTTGATATGTGTGGGTTACACGTAAGCACACACAAAGAGAAATGACATTACACAGTTTTAAGGATTTAAAACCCAGTAGATCATCAAATAGCTTTTGTAAAACCATTTGGTGATGTAGGCACAAATGAATCAAAAATGTAAGAACTTCTTTTCCCCTTAAATTGCTATAGTCAGGCATAAAATTCTTGGCAAATCCACCTTGGAAAGCTTTTTGATGTTTTTCTCTTCTTCAAGAAGTCAGAATTTTTAAATTTCAAATTGCAGCTTTGTAAACATTCTAGAAGTTGGCATTCATGAGATAACATTTCAAACTGGTGCCGGGTAGAAGGCAGGGTATTTGAAAATGAAACTCAATTGTCAAGGTGCTTGCCTAGGGCTTCATCTCCAGCACTGTACAAACCCTGCACGGTGTTCCACACTGGAATTCTTAGCACACACTAAGTGTGTAAAGGTGGAAGCAAGACAACCAGGAGTTTAAAGTCATCCTTAGTGATTTCAAAGCCAGCCTGGGCCAGAACACTAGCTCAAAATGATGATGATGGTGGTGGTGGTGATGGTGATGATATCTAGATAATAATAATTGAATAATACTAAAATGATGAATGGGATAACTGTGAGAAAAAATAGCAGTCATGACACAATAAATGTATGTGTGTGAATGTGTATATGTGTGTGTGTGTGTGAGAATGTACGTGTGTATCTATGTGTGTGAGAGTGTGTGTATGTGTGTGAGCGTGAGAGTGTGTGTATGTGTGTGAGTGTGAGAGTGTATGTGGATGTGAGTGCACATGTATGTGTGTGTATGAGTGTGAGTGAGAGTATGTACTGTATGTATGTGTGAGAGTAAATGTATGTGTGTATGTGTATGAAGGTGAGTATATATGTATGCATGAGAGTGTGTGTATATGTGTATGTACATGTGAGAGCAAGTGTGTATGTATGCATATGTAAGAGTGTGAGTATGTATGTGAGAGTGTGAGCATATATGTATTAGTATGTGTGTGTGAGAGTGTATGTGTATGCTGTTAGGGTAGAACACAAAGAAACACAGAACTTTTAGATGGTGGTAGGTGTTTAAACATCAAAGGAAAGCAGATTTCCTCACAAAAGAGGCAAGACTTTTTCAGGTTTTGGTGTTTTCCAGGATTCTAACATGTGCTAAGATTTGAGATAATGCATGAATATTCTCTTCTTTTTTTCACCTGCCCCAACTGGAAGCTGTTATAGCTGAAACACAACACCAGGATAACTAAGCTCTGTGGAGATTTCCCCAGGGTTGAAGAAGAGAGAGGGATTACAGGAAGAGGGCTAGGAAGCTCCAACAGGGTTTACCTGCCTTAAAGATGTCTCTCGGCGCTTAAGAGCGATTCGCTTTACTATTTGAATAGGAGAAAGTGGTTTGTGCGCTACAGCACAGCATATTGAAGGAGGTTGCACAGACAAGTTAATCAAGGGATTTCTCTGGGCCTAAAGCAGGAGTCTGGCCTAGTACTGGGCACGTTCTTTCCTGCACTGTACCTGAGAGGGGACAAATTCTTTCCTGTGGTCCCTGTGGCTTCTCCTGTGTGCACCACTGTTTACTTGTGTTTCTCTTCATTCTGGCTGCCCAGCCCCACCATAGCCTCTGAGGTTTAGGGAATCCACAACCCTTCCAGGTCATGCCTCCCTGCCATAAAGCACGTAACTTTAACAGCTGCACTTATCAGCCGTGGAAAGACATCGACGTGAAAGGGTAAAGAGCTGGTAATGTTTAACCCAGAGGAGAGGAGACTTTGGTGGAGGTGGGTGGGTGAAGGCCACCATTGATAGAGACCTCTTCAAATATTTGAAGAGCTGGGTAAATGAAAGAGAGCTAGGACTGAGGAGCACAGGCGGGGCTGGGGAAGGGGAGGAGGAGGGGGAAGGAGAGGGAAAGGGGAAGGGGCTGGGGTAGAAGAAGAAAATTACCAGAGAGAAAGAGGGAGGGAGAGAGGAGAGGAGGGAGAGAGAGAGAGAGAGAGAGAGAGAGAGAGAGAGAGAGAGAGAGAGAGAGAACAAGTAAAAGAAGACGGGAAGCAATCAGTTCCAAGCATGTTCTCCTAAACTATTCTGTGTCTGCAACTTTTAAAGAGCAACTGAGAGCAGTGAGAGGGCTCAGTGAGTAGAGGCGCCTGTCCCCAAGCCTGGTGACCCAATTCCAATCCCTGGGACCCACAAGGTAGAAGAAGAAAACCCACTCTCAAAAGTTGTCCTCTGACCTTTATACGTTCACCATGGTGTGTGCACGTATAAGTACATATTACCACCCACTCACCCCTATGCGAACACACACACACACACATGAGTCACATACACACGGATGCACTTGCACACATACAAAGTGACATATAAAAAATTAGTTTTTAAAAGCAATTTTATCGACCTATAGTTTATAATCAATGAAATGTGTGTCTTTTATATTGTCATGAACTTTGACAAGCACACATGGTCAGCCAGCCACGTTATCTTTATCACTCTATGAGGCTCCATTGCAGTGCCCCAACTCTAGCCAGACCAGGACAGTTACTACTCTGATACGGGCCTTTGTAGATTACTTTGGCCTTCTCTAAATCTCCTCAGTTCTGCGGTTGGCTTCTTTCCCTCAGAGTGGCATTGTTGAGACTATCTCTGTTAGGGAGTGCCCCAGACTTGTTGGCTACGCCCTGCTCAGCAGTTGCCCGGGATAAGTACCTTGGCTCGTTCAAAATTTTTGTTATGTTTAAAAAAATGTTATTTCTCTGTTTCTTGTGAGTGTGGATGGGGAGGCACACACATGTGTGGAGGTGGAAGGAGACATTTCAGGGGTGCACACGTGTGTGGAGTTTGGAGGAGATCTTTCAGGAGCCGGCACATTCTTTTCACATGTGAGTCCTGAGATTGAACTCTCGTCATCAGGTTTGGTGGCAAGTGTCTTTACTCACTAAGCCATAGAACCAGCCCTCTTTGTACCTTTGAGAGTCTCCTAACATGATCCAGAATAGCCGTAAACCCTAGATCCCCTGTCAACCATACCTGACTTGAGAAAAAGGTTTATTCTCAATGAAATTCAATGTAATTCATACTTTTTTCCCTTAATGGGTCATACTTTTTTAATTCAGTAAATAAAAGCCTACCTAACTGATGGTCACAAGGATTTATTACTACTACTATTATTATTATTTCAGACTCTTATTTCAGCTTTTATTTTTAGGTCTGGATATGTTTGGAAGTAAATATATTTATGTAGTTTTGTATGTGTGTGTGTGTATCTTTCATGGATCAAAGTCAGGCAATTGGCTTGGTTGGCTAGTGATTTTACCTGCTGAACCATCTCTCTAGCCTGGAATTAAATTTAAAATACAGTGTAAGGGTAAAGCTTGCTTGCTCCCTCTCTCCCTTCCTCTTTTCTTTTCTCCCTCTTTTCCCTCCCTTCCTCCCTCCCTCCCTCCCTTCCTTCCTCCCTCCCTCCCTTCCTTCCTTCCTTCCTTCCTTCCTTCCTTCCTTTGCTTGACAGGGACTCACATAACCCAGGCTACCTTTGAACTTTTCCTGCGTCTACCTCCCAAGTGCTGGCATTGGGATTATAAGAGTATGGCTATCATATCTTTCTTTGGTCTATGCTTGTGTTGAACCCAATGCTTCATGTATGTAGGCAAGCATCTACTAAGCTACACTCCCAAATCCTACAATTCTTATTGCACACAGAAATCTCATTGTTTCATAGTTTATTAGAAATACTACTATTATTGAGTTTTGTTGATACCTTTTTCAAAGCTCCAGTGCTAGTCTCTGTTTGGTTTCTCTGGGCACTACACCACACACTTGGTCAATATGCCTGTCTGGACACTGCCTTCTTGATTGATGTGGTCTAACCAAAACTTGAAAATAGGAAGCACACATCACTCAACTTTGCTCTTCTTTTTGAATATTGGAGTCTTTGTATTTTCAGTAAATTTTATAATGGTATTGTCAAATTTAAAAAAAATAAAAAAGCCTCTTGAAGTATTCTTTGTGTGTAGCTTTTGCTGCCCTGCCTTAACTCCAAGAAGGGGCTGCACTGCCAGCCCCCACCCAGAGAATATTGAATCTGAGGATGACAAACGCAGACACACATGTTGCTCAATTTCAACTTGCCTTATCGGCTCAATTACTGGGCATTATTAATCTCCTGCAGCTAGCATGCCCTCCCCAATAATCTTAGCTCAGCACCCTAAATCTGTTCTCAACTTTACTCAGTGACCTTTAGTCCCAACTCAACATCCCCATCCTCTTACCTATAGAAGTGGCCTGTGGTAGCTGTACCTGAGATCTCAAATGGCTGGTTGGCCCTTTTCACTCTTAAGCATGGCAAACTCTCCCTTCTTCTCTTTCTTGTGTCTGCCCCTTGCCTGCAGAAACCTGGAAGTCCCACCTATTCCTTCCACCCAGTAATTAGCCCATGTTATCTTTACTGATAGGTCAAGAACCAATTGGGGAACAGGACCTTAGCATCAGAACCAGCCCTACAAGTGCTGATTGGTATTATGTTAAATACAGAAGTTAACTTAGAGAAAATTGATAGCTTTAAATAGTGTTAAATGTTACAGAAATTCTTAATAGTTTTCAGTAGCCTTTGTAGATTAATGATGCTTTTTGTCAAATTTATCCATATTCTTAACTATGATTGTAGCTTTGGAGCTTTCTAACATTTTCTGTGGATGTTATCATGTCCTCTGTGATTAAAGATAGGTTTACATTTTCTTTTGAAATTTGTATGCTTCATTTCTTTTTATTGTTTTATTCAATTAATTAGCATTTACAGAACAAAACATTCCACCATCCACATCAGTGATAGTTGGTGCTAGCAATAGTGCCTTGATTTGTCTGTGTATTTACATTTTAGCAGTAGGACTTTATGGGTAATCTTTTCAAAGGACAGTTTTCAATGTCATTGATTTTTTTGGAAAAAAAATTTTTTTCAGCTCCAAGATTTATCATTTATCCTTCTTATTCCTAGTTCAATTTCTTCTTCTTCTTCTTCTTTTTTTTTTTTTTTTTTTTTTTTTAGTTTTTCAAAGTAGTTGACTATTGGAGCTTTTTCAAGCTATACATTTCCCTCTGAATACTGCATTAGCTGCTCTCCCTAAATGTCAGTAGGTTGTCTTCATTTAAGACATACTCAGAGTTCTTTTGCAATTTTTAAAAATTATTTGAAAAGGTGTTACTAATCTCAAAATATTCAGAGGAAGGAAAAGCCCTGTGCCACCACCACCCTTTTTTTAAAAAATTACTTTATTTTATATGTATAAGCATTTTCATATATATGTTTACCATATGCATTCCTGGTGCTCTCCGATGCCAGAAAAAAACTTTGGTTCTCTGGAACTGGAGTTACAGATGGTTGTGACTGTTGCGTGGGTACTGGGAACTCAGATCCTCTGCAAGAACCACACATGATCTTATCCACTGAGCCATCTCCCCACATTGATATTGGTTTCTAATTCAACATATGTTGCACAACTTAGGATGTACACAGTTTTAATGCTTTTAAACATAGACTTTGGTAAAGCACATGGAGCAATGTGAAAGCTGAAAAGGAACTGTGAGAAGTCACCTTTGCAAACACTTAGACAATCAGGTCAAAGCCAAACACTGTTTGAGAACTATCCACCCTCACCCCTCAATTTCCAGCTCCAAATGTCAAGCTACTTTTTGTTGCTTGTTGTAGGTCACTTGCAAGGCGTTTTACAATCTAAAGATTTGATTTCTAAAATGTCCTTAAATTTGAGAAAAACACTTGTCTAAATAGCATCTAACTATTCACAGGGTTTAATGGAGTCATCCGAAGTCAATGGTTGAATGGTTTTTGCTTTTCCTCTTTGGAGCTATGGAACATCCCTAGAACTGACTCTGTTATTAGTGAATAACAGCTATTTATTAGTGAATAATATCTATTTTGAAGTGCAAAAATCCATAGCTAAAAGTAATTAAAAATTGAACTAAACATAATCTAATGAAATCTGTGAAAACCTTAAAACAATAAAAATGTATGCCATGAGAAGCAATCTGGAGAGATGGAGCAGAGGTTTAAGAGAACAGATGTGGGCAGATGTGGGCTCTACAAGGAAAAACAGTGCTGTCCAGAGGGGAGACATACAGCAAGCAAACCCAAACCTGTCTACCTAAGGACAGGCTGTCAAATTCCAGACAGGAATAGTGAGAATAGACTATACACACACGTTTAATACACAGAAGATGTTGAAATTCCAGAGATTAAAAACAAAAAATTACATTCTTTCTGTGTAGCAACTCAGAATCTTACACGCCAAAAAAGAACTATTTCTGCCCTGGAATTCTCCTTTTCAATGTCAGCACCAAGAAAACTGTGATTTGCATTTTCAACTAAGATACGTTGTGGCGTGGATGAAGTTGTTTGCAGATATGTAAGGATTCTGAGCAGTGACACACATGACTTGCCTGAAAAAAAAAAAAACCACTTAAAAATTCTCTCTGGAAAGAATAACAGATGTGACAGAGTCGAGGAGCCTGGGACAGTGAGTGACAACATCGAGGCATATGACGAACGTTTGTAACGCTGAAGGAAGGCGCAGAAGGATGCCTACAGAAAGGAAGCTTTTAATCACACTGTGGAATGTAAAGAGCTAACTACCTCAGCAGAACCCAAGTGTGGCGGGGGGGGGGCAGGAGAAGAAAGGAGGCCCAAACTGCCCCAGGCTTCATCTCTTAGGAGGAAAGGGAGGAGAGGATGGCGACCATCTCTTCAGGCTGCACGCTGTGGGTGGAGAGACTTAATGAAAGCTCTCAGCTGGGGGAAAGTTGATGTCTCGGTTTTTTTTCCTGTAATAATAGGGAAATTCTCCGTTTGATTACATAGGAGAGCTGGGGAAGGGAGGGTTACAATAAATGTGAAAGGACAGCAGAATCTCAGGGTGGATGTGGTGCTGTAAAGAACGCAGAACCGCAAAACAGCAAAGAAGAAAGAAAAGAAAGAAAAGAAGGCAGGCCAGGGCTGGCCAGCTGGCATAAGGGCACTGGCCAGCAAGCCTGGTTCTGCCCCCTGTGCTTTGTAAACCAGGGGTGGTGGTACATGCCTGTCATCCCAACACCTGGGAGGAGGAGGCAGGAGGACCAGAAGTTCAAGGTGGCTACATAAGTGAATTTGAGTCCATTGCTGGTGGCAGTTCTCAATCATCTGCCCAGGTTCACCACTAGACAGCTTTCCTTTCCTGCCTAATTGTTGTTTGGTACTTTGGCTCTCGTCAATGAGACACTTCCGGTTCACCTTCCACTCACTAGCTTTGTGCATGATGCCTTTGGCCTGAATTCATCATTACTCCCGTAGTTATACAATGCAGACATCCAGCTGCCTCATGTCTTCTGTACTTAGTGGTTGACATCACACCATATAGAAGGGCTTGCTTTTTACTTTATGTTAGTGTGGACTAAGAGTTACTCAGGCACAAAATCCTGTCCTATTGTTATTTACTTCAGATCTACCTTGGCTCATGGAGGCCCTAGAACTTTGATTCTGATGTCTTTTTTATACCTGCTTCTCTCTGTATGGTCATATCTACATGTTCTGTCATAGCAAGGTGAACCACGCTTATCCTTTCTGTTCTCAGTCTGGCCGTGAAATCAACTGTGTTAGTTAAGATTCTCTAGAGCATCTGGTTCTCAACCTGTGGGTGGCGACCCCTTTGGCAAATCTCTGTCTCCAACAATATTTATATTACCATTCCTATCAGTCATAATAGTTATGATGTAGCAACAAAAATAATTTTATGTCTGGGGTCACCACAACATGCGGAACTATGCTAAAGGATCACAGCATTAGGAAGGTTGAGAACCAGAAACAATACAAGAAAAATGTAAATTTGCTGGGTTGGTTTACTTGGTGAGAGGCTGGGCATCCCACCAATGGTCACAGAGAGAAAGAGAACTCAGGAGCTACTCAGTCGAGGAAATGAAAGCCCCAGAGAAACAGGGAGTGGGGAACCAGCCCCTGCCAGATGTTGAAGGCCTGAAAGCCTCCTGGAGAGCTCTCCAGGGAGACACATAAGGAGCAGGAGTCAGATGTTTGCTAGAAACTGCTGCTGCAGAAGAACCCACCAGCTCAGACTGCCCGCTGGCCTTTTCTTCCATGTTTGCTCTGTCTAAGCTCCCAGCTTATTGGATGGGGCTCCCCACACTAGGGCACATCTTTCCTCATTGGTTGCTTTCTTATGTTTCAGGCATCCCGTAAATATACTCGCAGATGCCCGCAGAAGTGTGCTTTCACTCATCTCCTGGACATGTCTGTATCTAGTCCAGCTGACAATTAAGATTCAAGATTAACCACACTCCAGTCGTTTCACTAAGGACCCTGCCTTCACTTTAAAAGAAAATGTGTTTAGAAAGCAAGCTGGGCAGAGCAGGGGATGTAGCTCAGTTGGTAGAATGCTTGAGCAGCAGTCTGGGACCAGCTCAGACTGCCCGCTGGCCTTTTCTTCCATGTTTGCTCTGTCTAAGCTCCCAGCTTATTGGATGGGGCTCCCCACACTAGGGCACATCTTTCCTCATTGGTTGCTTTCTTATGTTTCAGGCATCCCGTAAATATACTACAGATGCCCCAGAAGTGTGCTTCACTCATCTCCTGGACATGTTTGTATCTAGTCCAGCTGACAATTAAGATTCAAGATTAACCACACTCCAGTCGTTTCACTAAGGACCCTGCCTTCACTTTAAAAGAAAATGTGTTTAGAAAGCAAGCTGGGCAGAGCAGGGGATGTAGCTCAGTTGGTAGAATGCTTGAGCAGCAGTCTGGGGTTGATCCGCGTCTTTAGTCCCAGCACTCAGGTTAGAGGTGTAGTTTGGAGGGTCCAAAGCTCAAGCTACATGTTGCATTGAGGCCAGCCTGAATACACGAGACCAGCCTGAATACAGGAGACCATGTCTTGAAAGAGAGAGAGAAGGTCCTAAAGCCTGACAACCCAAGCATCTAGAAAGTTGAGGTTTTCTAGTTCAAGTTCAGCTTGAGCTACATAAACATTGTCAAAAATGAAAGAGAAAAGAAGGAAGGGAGGGAGGACAAGAGGGAGGGAGGAAAAAGGAAAGGTTGAGAGGAAGGAAAGGAGCACAGGAAGAAGGTGGAGACCAGATACAGCTTCAAGTGTCACGGTTTCCTGGCTCCCGGAGTTGACAGAGCTAGAAATATATGTAATTTAAAACTACAGAAATACATCAAACTCATTACCATGACTGTAAATATGTGTCAGAGAGAATATGGAGATATAGGACCCTTCCCAGTGCTGACAGGAATGTATAGTCACTTCAGAGTACTGCGTGGCACTATTCAAAAAAGGTTAAACACACAGGATCTACATGACCTAGTGATTCCCCTCTTAGGTACATATCTAAAAGAATTAAGATGTCCACATGACAGCTTGAATTTGTGAATGCTCCTAGAAGGATCATTTGTTAAACTTGAAACAACTAGATACAAAGCATATAAACAAAGCATGGAGTCGCCACACAGTCACACATTATTTGATAATGAAAGGTAATGAAACACTGATACATGCTCTAGTGTAGAGAAATGACTACCATGGATTGAATGGGAGCCGCCCACATCCTAGAACTAAGGTACTGTCCATACCTTAGTTCTAGGATGGGTTAAAGTCCTTGGAAAATGTGTCCTTGCAGGTATAATTCAGTGATGGATTCTGAAATGAGATTAGCCTGGCCTATCAGGGTGGGACCAGTTCTGGCTTGTTTTGTGTTGCTGATGTTAATCTTAGGGCTAACAGGAACTTGGGGTTCAGTTGGCTTATAGGTTAAGTCTATCACCAAGGGGAGCCAGAGCAGGAGGGCAATGCAGCATCCTAGAGTCAGGAACGAAGATAGAGAGCATGGAGGAGTGCCACTTCCTGGCTTGCTTTCCTGAGTCTGTTCTGCTTCCTTCCTTATTTATCGTCGTTCAGCCCACCTGCCCATGGGTGATCCTGCCTAGAGTGGCCGTGCACCCCCCATATCAATTAGCAATTAAGAAAAGGCCTCATAGATAGAACCACAGGCTTATCTGAGCTGGGCTTTTTTTCAGCTGAGAATCCTTTCTCAGGTGACTGTAGTTTGCATCTAGCTGACAAAAATTAACCAGCACAGGGCCTAAGTGCAGCAAAAAGTATCCTAAGTGTCCATATAAGGGAAGGTGTGTAGGCAGCGACTAGAGGGACAGAAGAGGAAAGGACAGAGGAGAAGCCCTATGACGATAACATAGGCAGTTGCCCTAGATTTCTGTTCCTGGGATAAAAGATTTCACAACTGGGCCTAGAGAGGCAGCACAGCGAATAAAGACCTCCCCCCCCATCCCCCTTGCAGAGGACTGAAATACAGAAGACCAAGCCATTTGGTTCTAGGAGATCTGATTCCTTCCTCTGATCACCATGGGCACTTGCTCATACGTGGTATACAGACACCCACACAGGTATACATAGATACAAATAAATAAACAACAAGGAATACCTGGACAAAAGCAACTTAGGGAAGAAAAGGTTTTCTTTGGCTCACAAGTTCAGGTTGCAGTTCATCGCAGCAGGGACACCATGGCAACCAGAATTTGAAGCAACTTACTCATGTCCACAGTCAAGGGCTGAGGGAGGGAACACATGATTGCTTTTGCTCAGCTAGCATCCACTCTTACACAGTTCATGACCCAAACTTGGAGAATAGTGTCACCCATTTTTAGGTTGGGTCTCCCCACATGATAAAACAACCACCCACAGACATGCCTGTGGGTCAAGCCAATCCGAGTAATTCCTCACCGAGACACAGGAATGCCAAAGGTGCACACAGCTAGTAAGATGGAAGAGGAGAGGAAATGTCCTCCCACAGGTTTTCAAGGGAATGTCACCCAGGAACACTCAAGGTCTGGCCTCTGTCTTCCAGAGAATCACATAGTGCATTTCTGTTCTTTAAGTTGCCCAGTTAAGAGAATATGTCATAATCACGTCAGAAAACAAATACAACCTTAAAACATTAATTAATCTAAAAAGATAAAGCTAGATGACCAAAAACCATATATTAAATCGCATACAAAATATTTAGAAAAGGCTATCATTGGAAAGCAACCCCCTGCATGCTAGGAGCAGTGATGAAAAGAAAGAAAGTGTCCTGAGGAAGCACTATGGGATGGCAGGATGCTTTAAACAGGATTGTGGGAGATGAATGTGCAACTCCAAAACCCTGCCAGAAACATGCCACTCCACATTCGCCCTGAGATCTGTTATGGGCTGTGTGCTAGCTATGCCTCAATGGAGTGATTATGAAAGTAACAATCCAAAATATACAGCAGTGTGTTTGACAAAAATACCAAGTACTTATATAAAGTACTCTAAAATAATCTTTCCTTGAATATGGCTAATATAAAAATTGGAGACCTTCTTTACTGAGGAAATCTCTAGGTGATACTATTTATTAAATATGAACATCTATACCTAAAGGCTAAATAGTTTTATGGCCAAAAGTACCATCAACAAGGCCAACTTCAAAACTAATCTATTTGAGGAAAACTTTATCAGATGACAAAATGTACCTGGTAATTCATGTTACTAGATTTCTTTAAACACTAACAAGAAAAATAGATAAGGAACAGGAAAGATGAGGAATATGAAAATCAAAGACAACTGAGAGAAAATATATGCTTAGCTTTGCCAACCAAAGCATACAGAAAGAATGTGGCCTCTGGCCTCCAAGAAGTAGAAATAGGTAGCTGAGGGGAAGGAACGTTCTATGGCATCTCCCAGTTCCAGGACACAGTACACTGAAGTTGACTCATCCCTTTTTAAGTGGAAGAGCCATTGAGCAATAACATTTACTGTTGGTGAGAATGAGATTGGGGAACCAGAATCATTTCACAATTCTTTTAGAAATTTGTGTGCTATTATCAGCTGTTTTGAAAAGAAATTTAAAAAACGTGTTCGTGTGTGTGTGTGTGTGTGTGTGTGTGTGTGTGTGTTCATGTGTGTCCAAGGAGTCTGGAAGAGGACATCGATGCCCTGCTGGATAACTCTCCACTTCATTCCCTTGAGATTGTCTCTTCCTGACCTCTCAACCAAGCTGACCCGAGGTGATTCCTGGGATCTTTTTGTCTGTACACATCCGTCATTCCTGGCCATGCCCTGCTTTTTATGTGAGTTGTGGAGGAGTTGAACTCAAGTCCTCATGTTTGTACTCTTACCCATTGATCCGTCTCTCTGGCCCTTGATAAGCAATCTTTTAATATGTATTTAATATATATTAATATGTATTAATAAAAATGACATATATACATTGAGTCCACTCTTAAAGGCCAAGAATCAGCCCATGTGTCATACTTACAATGATGTTTATTTCAGAATATTATCTGTGGAGCTGGTAAATTGGGTGGAGAAATAGTTGGCTGGATCAATACTGTATCCATTAGCATATGCTGTATGGTATACCAATGCTGTATCCATTAGCATATGCTGTATGGTATACCAATGCTGTTTCCATTAGCATATGCTGTATGGTATACCAATGCTGTTTCCATTACTATAGGATGCTGTTCAGTATTTAAGTCGTTAAGAGATAGCAAACTAGAATTATCTGGTTGGTTTGAAAATTCTACTAGGTTTGGTGCATGAAAACACAAGTTTCAGAGAAGTATGTATGTATGTGTTTGAATGGGTGAATCTTCTGTACTCTGCTGTTGTTACGGTATGTTTCCCTTTGTAATAGGCCACCTATGGATTGCTTTTCTACAGTCAAGTCAATATCTTGTTCCCTAATACCTTTTATCCTGTGAGTCCCCCACCCCGGTACCAAAATCATTACCTAAATCAATTACTCCATTGGTATTTGCAGAAGAATCTTTTATTTACAATCAACTCTATTGAAGAATATCCAAACATTTCTAAAACCCTTTTTGCTCACAGCAAGCTTCAAGGGCTGCAAGATCTACACTAGAGATGACGGGCTTTCTTTCTCTTTAACTTGGCCCTATAGACTAAAAATAAAGAGACTTACCTCATTCCTGCTCATTCTTACCGCAACCAAACTGAATAAGGCTGACATTTTGCTTTCTTTGAGACGATCTTACACTTGGAAAAAAAGCATATTAGTAAAAGAGACAAGCAAATTGTACTTGTGTTTTTGGCAACTGCATCAGTGGTATAGATTAATAAAACCAGAATAAAATTATTCATCTGCTCTAACCCTTCTGCACTTGACAGTTGTTTTTTGAAGTTTCTGCCAAAGGCTAGTTTAATGATGTCGCCCATGAGTAGTATTTTTCTGGGTATGACATTTAAAAATCTGTCTCTATAAAACAAATTGGGAAATTTCACAATGCTGCATTTTTTTAACTGTCTGGTTTTTGATGTAAAATACTTGAACTCTTTGAAAATAAACTAGAACCTTTTGAGTACAAGGGATTAAAAATATAAATCTCTCTTAGCTCACGTTGCATTGTCTAAAATAGTTTTTTTTAATAATAGGCTGAAGGCGTGGTTCTGTTGTATAGCGTGTTTGGCTTGTGACAGGCTATGGGTTCAATTCTGGGACAGAAATGTGTTCCAATGATGACACTGATGCTCTGTGGCTCCATTAAAGACTGAAATGGAAACGAGCTGGAAGGCAAGTGAACCTTTTTGCTTGAAACCAGATTAAAAGCCAAATCTTGTGCTGGTCTATTCAGAGTTGCTGTAAAAGTAGCATGGATGCTCATTGTGACCTGCACTGTCAATGAAATCACAGTTTAAAAGTCAAGTTTTGAGACGTTGAGTATAGTTCAGTGGCACACAGTAGGCCTCCAGGGGTTTGGTTCCCAACACTGAACAAAAAGACATGAAAATCTTCATTGGATAGTTTCCTCACTTTAATCTCTGCAGAAGCAGGAGAATTCACTGATGAATTCCAGGAATACTTATTTTTAAGTATCATGAGATTTTTTTTTCCCACCAATTTTTCTCTACCTGGACTGAAGGTAATTCTAGGTTTATAAAGCTACATAAAGCAAAAGCTTCATTCATACATCATGATATCTTAGTTAAATGAAGATGGGTTTTAGTCCCAGCTCTGTTGAGTGATGTGTGCCTGTGAGATGCTGCACTGTCAAAAGAGGCCGTGTTTGTGTGTGTGTGTGTGTGTGTGTGTGTGTGTGTGTGTGTGTGTGTGTGTGTAGTGTTGTGTGTCCATAAACTCTTTTCTTGTTTAAAATTCCATATTGTTAGGTACAACGATGCCTCTGTACCAGGCAAAGAGGGTACCAAATACTTCATTCATCCATTGTACTAGACTTGGTCATATGCCTGGCATTACCTTCTACGCTCAGGAAAGTAACTAGCAGCTACGGAGGAAGAAAGCTCCATGTGGGTCAGAGTCATAGACATTCTTTCTCATGAGAGTATTAGACTCGTCTGGTGTGTTCTCACGTCATCTGCTAGAACCTCTGTCATCACCAGTGACCTTTATATGGCCACCTCTCATCCTGTCACAGTCTTACTACTTTAGCAGCGTTTGACCTTGTTCATTTTACCCTCCCTGGGGACAGGTTCCTTTGTAACTATCATCACTGTTGGCATTTTGTCTAGGCTCTACCCCACAATTACCTGGCAACGCCAGCAGTGCCTGACTCACTATAAAAGGGGCTGCTCTCGTCCCCTCCTCTTTCTTGTTCTCTTGCCTGCTTGCTCTGGCTCTGTCCTCTTCCTCCTGCTTCCCCTCTCCCCATTCCCCTCTCCTTCTCTCTCCACGTGCTCATGGCCAGCCTCTACTCTCTCTCTCTGCCTTTCTATGTCTCTACTACCCTCTCAACTCTCCTCCACATGCCCTGAATAAACTCTAATCTATACTATATCTTCATGTGGCTGGTCTCTCAGGGGGAAGGGATGCCTTACCACCAGCTCTTAGAGGTACCCCCTTTCCGCACACCTTACCACACCACCACCAAACATATTTCTTCTCTCTCTATCTTTTTATAAAACACAACAAGCACTGTAACCCACAGCCCCCTTGTTTCAGTGGCTGCATCTTTTTCATCTTCTTTATAAACTCCTGGCATTTGAAATGCCAGAGGCCTCTGAACCTTCACTCTTGGGCCTCTTGTATTCTCCTAGTGCCGTTTATTAGTTCTATGGCTTTGAGAATTACTGCTGCTCCATCCTTCCCCTCTTTTGTTTGTTTGTTATTTTGTTTTATACAACAAGGTTTCCCTGTTTATCCCTGACTAGCCTGGAACTCTCTTTGTAGACAAGGCTGGCCTCGAGCTCACAGAGATTTACCTACCTCTGCCTCCCGAGTCTTGGGATTAAAGGCATGTGCCACCACTGCCAAGCCCAAATCCCTATCTTGAGCTTCACTTGTTTCCTGAACAAGTCCCATAGCTTGTATGTAATTAAGGAGTGACAGTAAAATCCAGATTCTGGCCTCTCTCTTGCTCCTGAGAAGATGCTGAGACTTGCTGAGGTTTACTGGTGATGGCTGAGAAAACAAGAACAGCAGAGAGAAGAGGAACCTGAACTGCAGCTGTGGTCAGACCGGAGGTTAAGCTGGCTGTGCAAGCCGGGGGGGCCCCTAAGAGTCATTCCGTTTGAAGCATCTACATCTCTGTGGACCAACTTCATGGATGCATGCTTCCCTCAGTCACGAGGAAGGCTTGGGTGAGGTAGCTCCCTTCCATCAAGAACAACTTCTAACTAAGATTCAGTTGGGAGCTCTTGTCAGACATTTGTAGTAACTAGGGAATCGAGCCTCTCATCCTTCAGGGTCACCAGGTGACAGCACACAGCTTCTGCTGCCTATCATTATCAGGTAGCCACCAACATCCATTACAGAGCTTGTGCTTCAAAGTATGTATTCTTTGTCCAGTTATTTGTTTCTTATTCCTTTCTAGAACATATCACCATGATAGCAGATCCTTCCTCTCTTCCATTTTTGTTTCATATAGCCAGCATCTGCAAATACTAACCATAACACAGTAAATGAAAATTATCAGATATACTATATGCATCCTAAATGCTAGGAACTACTTTACATTTAAGAACTACGGAAATAAATAAAACAATCTAAGTCACTATTCTCATGGGGCTGAGGACCAAGTAGAAATTATTTGCACAAACAGCACATAGGGGAAATTTATACTGTACTTTTAAAAGTGGAATTGTACAGTCTGAGAATGCACCTCTCTGGAAAGTACTTGTTTAGCATGCCCAAAGTCTCAGCTTCCATCGCTAGCACCTGGTAAACTTAGAACAGTGGTACATGCCTGTGATGCCAGTCCTTGGGAGGCAGAGGCAAGATAAAGTTCAAAGGTCATTCTTGGGTGTATAGTGAGTTTGAGAGCAACCTAGGATACACAAAATCTTGTCTCAAACAACAAAATGGAATTACAGCTGAATTAGGTTGAATAGTATTTTACTAATCTATCTACATTAAGCAGTCTGCCATATAAACTTTTTAACTGGTTTTCATGAGAACAATAGAGACTAGGTTTGGCCAGAGATATTTATTTGCTTGGAAAGAAATCTTACATCACTGGGACACACTTGTTTTGCCCATTTTAAGAGTAAAGTATCTGGGAAGCGGGAAGGAATAAGAGACCCCAATTCCAGCCCCCCTCAAAAAAAAGGGATCCTTACTTTACTGGAGTTTTTATCGGCCCACATTCCTTCCTCTGCAGCTAAAGGGTAAGGCTGTAATTACATTTGAGTAGATAAGGGATAAAGTGTTTTCGCAATGAATGGATAATTTATGGTTACTTTGCACATACAAATATAATTTTTCCATTACTTCAGTTTCAGTGACAGTTAAGATGTAATAAGGACCAGGAAATAACACTTTAGCTTTTATGTCATTATCACTGAGCCACAGATGCATCTTTTAATAGCAGCCATCTCCTTAAAAGCTGGGTTTTCTATGGCGAGTTTGATCTGCTTCCACAGCAACCGACTAGCGTTTCACATCGCAGAGCTCTGCTGGGACAGTGGCTTCCCCTCTTGCCTAGTTTTGCCAATAGTGTGAGTCTCTCATGGTTTGTTTTCTTTATGACAGTGAACATGACCACCAACAGTCAGTTCTTGGTTTGGGACGCATGAGATGCTTGCTCTTTCTAGCATGCTTGGATGGGAAATCTCAGATTGCTCTGGACATGGGAATCTTTGGGACTCTTGTGCCCCTGCACATTATTGTCAAAGGCATGCAAACTGATCCAGGGAGAGTTTTCCATCGCTGATTTCTACAAGTCATTTTAGTGAAGTCTACAAGTCATTTCGGTGAAGGAAGCTTGGAGAAGACCCAAGCTCATAGAACTGGCCCATTTGGGCCAGTAAGATGGCTCAGTAGACAAAGGCACTTGCCACCAAGCCTGGTTACCTGAGTTCAAGCCTCAAACTCACATCCTGGAAGGAGAAAACTGACTCCTGTAACTTCTCTTCTGATTCCACATGCACATGTACACATATTTGTGCAAAATAGATAACTGTAGAACAAGGTTAAAAGGAATGTCTACTTATTCATGTGACACAGGATCTGTGGTGGTGAGTGCTCTGTGGGATCTATAGTCCCTGAGGAGGTAGCTCTCTGGGCATGCCTCTGGGGATTATCTCGATTCCATTAATTGATGTTGGAAGGCCCATCTTAACTGTGGGCAAGAGCAATTTCTAGATAGAGACCCTGAACTGAAACTGGGGTGAGTATGCATTCATTGCTTCCTGCTTCTTGATGTTATGTAGTGTTAGTGACCAGCTGCTTCAAGTTCCTACTGCCTTGACATCTTCACCAGCTTGGATGGTACCTTGAACTGTGAGACATTCTTTCTTCTTTCTTTAGGTGTTTGTGCATGTGTGCGTGTGTTTGTGCGTGTGTGCATGTGTGTGTGTGTGGCAGGTGGGCAGAGTCTGTGTAAGCAATAGGAGAAGAAACTAAGACACAGTCTCCTGTACCCTGGCCTAGGCTTCAAATCACTATGTTAACTGAGGCTAGCCTTGACTTCCCGTTCTCCTGCCTCCACTTCCTTTGTGCTGAGAAGCAACTCACACAATATCACAACTGTTTTCTGTCATGCTGCAGCTGGAACACAGGACTCTGCTCATGTGCAGCAAGCATCCTGTCAAGCGAGTCCCGGGAATGTCAGTGTGAAAACTGAAAAAAAAAAAAAAAAGATGAAGCATTTTGTATGCTTGCATATGTGTACATATGTATATGGTATGTTCTCCTCTGTGCACCTATGGGGGCAAGAACGTCACTTTCTCTATTGCGCTCTACCTTACTATTTGGCTACGGAGATCTCTCCTTGAACCTGAGTGTGCTGAATAGTCTAAAGCCACTGGTCATCAAGCCTTCGGGTTCTGCCGCTCTGCCCATTTGGGCAGGGTTCCAGGCGCACGCTAAGCACCCAGCCTTTTTGAGTGCTGTATATTGGCAGAAAACACTTCACCACCCAGTCACCTCCCTAGCCCCAAATTTCATTCTTTTTTTTTTTTTTTTTTTTTCCAGAGCTGAAGACCGAACCCCCAGGGCCTTGCACTTACTGGGCGATATAAAGTAATCAGAGTGGCTGGGCCACACTAGTCTCTACTTCAGTCCATGAACTCCTTTACTAAAATAAACTTTAGTTCTCTGATAAAGGCCAATATCAGTTTGACAATAATAGGCTGTGAGGTCGTCTCCATTTCTTCTATTTAAGGAAAGGTCTTATAGATCACAGGCTTGCCTAAAACTCACTGTGTAGACTCTCTGTGTAGCAGAGAACATCTCAGCCTCCTGTTTCTGTTTCCCGAGTGCTAAAGTTACAGGTGTGTGCTACTGCATGTGGCCATCGTGTGGTCAGCATCAGTCTCTTAGCCCTGGGAACAGGGTTGCAAATGTACGCACTCTTTTGGACGCTGATTCGCACAGTTGTGCCCTCTGCAGCTTCTCTATGACTTGATGTGGAAGAAGCGTATCTTGCTGTGTGTTATCAGAACTATCACAAGTCCATGCAATGTAATCGGTGATTGAAACATTGCTCTCACATAGTTCTGGCCTCGTACTATGCCTTTCCACTGCACTCTAAAAGAAACTCGGAAGGTTTGCAGCTTTTGGAAAATATTTTTATTTATTCTTTGACATTTTGCACAGACCTTTAATCCCAGCATCTGGGAGGCAGAGACAGGAATATCTATGAGTTTGAGGCTAGCCTGCTCTACAAAGTGAGTTCCAGACTAGCAAGGGCTACACAGAAATCCTCTTTTGAAAACAACAAAGAAAATTTTTTTCATACATGTGTACAATGTATGTTGATTGTATCCACCTCACTCACTTCGTCTCTCCAGTTCCCCAAGATTCCAAAACAAATCTCCATCCCACCTTCATGTAATCATTATTATTAACATTAATACACTGTGTCTAATTAGAGCTGCCTGCATATGTATGAAGTAGGGTTATCCACTTGGGCATTGACAATCTACCAGGATATTCCTTCCCAAAGAAAAGTGACTCTCCTTTCCCTAGTAACCATCAGCTACCAGTAAGGCATCAAATGGCTTATCAGCTAGGGAATGGGGCCTCAGTAACCCCTCCCCTATTCCTGCTGAAATTTTTAACCAGTTTGATTTTATGCAGGAAACCTCAGCTGCTGTGAGTTCATGATATGACAGCCATGTCATGTTCAGGAAACAGAATCCTACAACATTCCTCCCCATCCTCTGGCTCTCCATGCCCCCTTCTGAGGTGTTCCCTGAACCTCTGAAGGCAAGGGTTGTTGAGATAGGTGTCACATCTATAGCTGAGCATATGCAACTATAATACTTTAGTAATTCTTGTGTGATCACCAAGACAGTAAGTGCAGAATGGGGTTCACATCTCTAAATCCTGACTCAGGCTGAGCTGAGGGAGCTTTGTGAGGGTTCTGTTCTTTTGTATTTTGCTTTCTTGAGCTCTCACACTCTAGGTGCGCTGGCCTAGGGCTCACTCTTAGCAGAAATTTTCCTACTCCAAGGGCTGGAATCGCAGGTGTGAGTGTGCATGCAGGTGCTGGTGCCCACGCCCAGCTAAGCCCTGTTGTTTGTGGGAGCTGCACGTGAATGGTACTATGAGAGCAAGATGGGATTTTTGACTTTGAGAGGTCTTTCCCAGTCTCTATACACCACAAATTTGTTTTTCTTTAGTTGTTCATTGCTGTTATAGCATCTTCCTCCACCTCTAACAAGTTTGTATCAAGAACAATTTTAGGGCTGGCAAGATGAGCACTTGGTATTGTGATGACCCAAGTACAATTCCTCAAACCCACCTGCAGATACCTGGCACACACCACACACCATATACACACCACATACACACATACAACATACACACCACACACACACCATACACACACACACCATATCACACACATACACCATACAAACCACACACATACATATATACACACATACACCATACACCATTCACACCACACACATACAAACATTCACACACACATACCACACACACCCATAATACCACACACCGCATGTACCACACACACATACAACCATATACCACACACCACACACATACACACACACACCACACACCACACACACACACACACACACACACCACACAGGAAAGAGAGATGATTTAGATATGGGGTCAATGAAGATGTTATCAGTTAAGATGAAGTTTTGCTTCGGCAACATCAGCAGCAGATTGAGCCCCAGTACAATAGCACTGCTTATTCCCATATACAGTGGAAGATGGCCATGTTAGAGACAAAGAGCTAAGAACATCTCATGACAACACATACAGAGACAGGAATGTCTACAGGGAGTGCTGTGTAGTACATTTTCCTTCTAACCTCTCCCCTCCCTTTCTTCTCCTTCTGACAGGATCTTGCGACATAGCCCAGGCTGGCCTGGAACTTGTGATCATCTTGTGTCTGCCTACTAATGTCTGGGATGGCAGATGTATGCTAACACACCTGGCTATGACGTAACTACTTGAACGTTTTCTTTCTTCTCCTTTGTTATCTTCTCATTTCCTCCCCAAGGCATTTTTCTTCCTTTTTCTTTTATGTAGACATGAACTTCTGTTGGGTCACATTCTAAGTTTCTATGACTCTAGTTAGAAGTTTCTGGGCTCAGCCTCTCAGGCCTGGCTAGCAAGGCTAGACAGACAGAAAGACAGATAATTAAGCTGAGCTAAGAGTTAATTGTTCAGATCGATCATCTACTGTTACATAAGAAATCCTCCCGCCCCCAGATTAGCAACTTCAAACAAATACAATGTCCCTGTGTTGAGGGCTGGGAATGCAGGTGGCTGAGCTGACTAAAGGTCTCTCCTGAGGCCACAGTCAAGCTGTTTGCAGTGAGGTCCCTGGAGCTGTGATTGAAGCTGGCGGGTTTCTCACAAAGCACATGGATGTGGCTGTTCAGAGGGGCTTCACTTCCTTCCCAGGTCCTTTTCACTGGACTGCTCAAGACAGGGATTTCCCCTAGAGCAAGTGACATATGGACAGTGAGCAAGATAGCAGCAATCTTTCAAAAATTCATCTGGGTCATATGGATCATTACTTCTGTCATATCCTCTGGCCACCCAGAATGACTTTAGCATACAATGTGAGGGAACTCATACAGCTCCAAGCACCCATGTGAGGTGTTGAGCGCCATCTCGGAGGCTGTTTTCATGATGTTCTATCAGGGTCCGTATTGTTGAACCCACCGGTGGTTCATGGTGTTCATCAGTCCCTGTGAGATTAGCGCCATCTTGGAGGCTGGTTTCATGGTGTTCTATCAGGGTCCCCCGTGTGAGGATTGTTGAACGCCATCTCGGAGGCTGGTTTCATGGTGTTCTATCAGGGCCCCCGTGTGAGGATTGTTGAGTGCCATCTTGGAGGCTGGTTTCATGGTGTTCTATCAGGGTCCCCCGTGTGAGGATTGTTGAGTGCCATCTTGGAGGCTGGTTTCATGGTGTTCTATCAGGGTCCCCCGTGTGAGGATTGTTGAACGCCATCTGGAGGCTGGTTTCATGGTGTTCTATAGGGTCCCCCGTGTGAGGATTGTTGAGTGCCATCTTGGAGGCTGGTTTCATGGTGTTCTATCAGGGTCCCCAGAAGGAGCAGCATGAGCATGACCTCGGGACTCTCCCAGAGGTTGTTGGACAGTTAACAAGTGCAGCCAGGGTTACTCCATCACTGGACAACTGAAAGTACTCTGGAACCATTTCTGCACGATATCATCATCCCTGCTTGCTTTCATATGTGATAAAGAAGAACCTAGACTCTGGAATAATGTGAATTTAAGGTTAATTTATATTTTCAAAAACATTAAAAAACCTATGGTTTTGAAGTTACTAAAGGTTGATTGTCCCATAACAAGGAGGGTTGAAGTCACTAAAGGTTGATTGTCTTGTAACATGGAGGATTGTACTAGTAGTTAGGAAATGAACTTCTACCATTCCTTAGCAAAGGCTGGGGCCACTGAAGCTCTTAAACTTTACCCTTCTGTGAGTAGGAGATGGAACTTCCTATCTCATCCTACCTCCTAAGGCTCAAGTTATACAGACAATGCACAGCTCTTATATGATTTTAATCCTTCCAAACTACTTGAGTCCCCCAGCCCTTGAGGCATAAAATTTCTGCCTGGAAGGCCATGGAGGCCACGGATTCCCTTGGGCCTTAAGCGATGAGTCAGGTCTCTCTTAAGCTGTTTGTACAAGACACTCTTGCTCCCTCATGACAGTTTCTGTGGTTGTGAGATGACTTCTGGACTGTGTATGCCACCTGTGTATTCCTTTGCTGTGTGTAGCCTTCCTGAATCACTGCTGATTTTAGAGCACCTTTGCTTTTCCCCACGCCCCCGCTGCTCTATTTCTCTTGGTCATATTCATATTTCCTTTGAGAAGGGGAACATTCTGTCCCTCCCAGTTCTTTGAACACTGTCTCCACTTCTCTGATGCCTGTTCACTCTAGAACATGGTGTTTCCCCTCAGCTTTGATCTTTGTTGTTGTTGGATTTTGTTGTTTTTGAGACACGGTCACACTTAGTACAGGCTGGTCTTGAACTCACTGTATATAGTCAAGTGTGCTGGCTAGTCTTAGTCAACTCGACACAAGCTAGAGTTATCTGAAACAAGGGAACCTTAGTTGAAAAAATGCTCCTATAAGGTCAGGCTGTAAGTCATTTTCTTACTCAGTGATTGATGAGAGAGGGTACTGCCCTTTGTGAGTGGGGTCACCCCTAGGCTGATGGTCCTGGGATCTATAAGAAAGCAGGCTGAGTAAGCCATAAGGAGGAAGCCAGTAAGCAGTACTACTCCCTGGCTTCTGCATAGTTCCTGCCTCTCAATTCCTGCCCAGTGTGAGTTCCTGTGGTGATGTCCTTAGATAATGAACAATGATATAGGAGTGTAAGACAAATAAACCATCTCTTCCAATCCCCCAAATTTGCTTTTTTGGTTATGGTATTTTGTTGCAGCAATAGAAATTAAGGTACCTAATTAAGGCACCAAGGATGACCTTGATCTTCTGATCCTTCTCTCTCTACCTCTTGAGTGCTGGGATCACACATGTGCCTGTGGTGACACCCAGTTGATGGAGTGCTAGGGCATAGTCCTAAGGCCTCATTCAGGATAGGCCAGCACTCCACTGACTGAGCTGTATCCCCAGAACCTTCTGAAGCTTTGTCTTTCTATCAAAATTTCTAGACAAGCCCTTCTACTCACAGTGGCCTTTCATTCCTATGCTTCCTATGTGGTGAGCTGGACTAAGAGCCCGTTTCCTTGTGAAAGGACATGTCCATTTCTTTCTCTTTACCCAAGAGAACTGCACTGAGGACTCCAGTTTCCCTGTCATCTTCCTCCCATCTCCATCAGTCTTGAGAGTTTTCCTCCACTTTATTCCTTGGTGCTTGCTCATCTTTACTCTCAGATGACGTTTGCCTGATTCAAACAAGCCACAGATAAGAGCATATGTAACTTCCTCCCTATCCCCTTTACCTCCTTGCTGTCCCTACATGGGATTTACCCGTGACTAGCCCTGCTGAATTAGGCTTTCTTGGACCTTTCCTTCCAACATCAATTCCTCTGTTGTAGGGACACTATTGCTGTGAAGAAACATTGCAATCAAAAGCAAGTTAAGGGAGAAGGGGTTCGTTTGACTTATACTTCCACATCATTGTTCATCACCGAAGGAAGTCAGACTGGAACTCAAACAGGTCTGGAACCTGGATGCAGGAGCTGATGCACAGGCCATGGAGGGATGTTACTTACTGTCTTGTTCACAAGGCTTGCTCAGCAGGCTTTCTTATACAGCCCAGGGCTGTCAGCCCTGGGATAGCATCACCCACAATGGGCTGGGTCCTCCCCCATGATCACTAATTAAGAAAATGCCATCCAGCCTGATCTCACAGAGGCATTTTCTCAATTGACATTCTGTCCTCTCTGACAATGCTAGCTTGTGTCAAGTTGGCATAAAACTAGCCAGGACACCCTTGGTTTATACTTCAACTTCTACATCTACCCTAGTTCTTTCTTATCTCAATACTCACAAGTCTCTTTTTACGCTGAGACATCTTCCCATCACATTTACTCTACTGCTCACTGATATACCCAAGGCCAACTTGATGGAAAGATCTCTTTGCTTCCCAATTTCCTGTCTCTACTAACTACAACCAACTTTTCCTCAATCCTATATTTACACATGTCTTTCACCTGGAAACTATTGTGCCCATCATGGTCACTAACCTCAACCAGGGGGTTAACCCTGGTTACCAACTTCCCTTGTCCTGGTTGGCAACTGTCCTGATCCTGGTCACTAACTGTTCTTATCCTGGTCAAAAACTGTCCTTATTTGGGTCACCCACTGCTCTCATCCTGATCACAGAATGTCCTCATCCTGGTCACAGACTGTCCACATCCTGGTCACCAAATGTCCTCATCCTGGTCGTTAACTGGCTTCAGTCAGGTTCCTTATCCTTGTCTCTAACAATCCTCCTCAAGGCCACAGACTCTTCTCTCTGCATTACAAGCTGTCTGTTTGTAGCTAAAGTTCTGGTGCGTGTGCCTATGGGAGCCATATTTTCATTCAAATCACACAGCATGCCTCTCCCCAAAGCCTCTTTCTTTTTTCCTGGCTTTCACTTATACTCCAAAGTAAACATATGGAAGAAAAGATTTGAAGTGAGGAGGACCCTTATATTAGAGAACATACAGTACTTGTCTCTGTACACTGGGCTTACCTCACTCAGTACAAAGTTTCCAGTTCCAACTATTTTCTTGTAAATTTCAGTTTTCTCTACAGCTGAGAAATATTCTGTTGTGTATGTATATGTATCACATTTTTTTCTTGTCAATTTATCGGTTGATGGACACCTAAATTGACTCCATTTCCTAGCGACTGAGGATAATGTATTAATGAACAGGGCTGTGGCAGTGTCTCTGGAGGAGGATCTGCTCCCACCAATAGTGTATGAGATTTGAGAGTGTCGCCTGTGTTCCAGGCTGGCCTCCCACTCAATATGGAGCTAAGAATAACGTTGAACTCTTGAACCTCCTGAGTCTACCTCCCGAGTGCTGGGATTACAGGTGTGCATAACCATGCCTGGTTTGTGGAGTGGTCAAGATCCAATCCCAAGCTTCACGCATGCTAGGCAAGCACTCTATCCACAGCGCGTCATCACTAACCCCATATGGTGCTTGTTAAAGCAGTGTGATCAGAGAAAGAGCATGGGATGCTGTTTTAACAAATGCCTGAGAATGTGGTAATAGTTGTGGAGCCTGGTGATGGTGAAACTCTGAAGAGTGTACTTGGAGGGACGTGAAAGGGGAGTTATAGGTTGTCATGAACCGGATTTTAAGCCTTATTCTAAGAGAGTACAATATGGCTTGGTAGCTCAAAGTAGAAATAATTACCATTGGTTTTTTGAATAATATTTTATAAGGCTGAGAGAAGGCTTGGTTGTTAAGAGCAGTTGCTGCTCTGGCAGACCACTTGAATTTGGTATGTAGCACACACAACATCTGTAACTGCAGTTCTGAGGGATCCAATGGTTCTTTTGGCCTCTGTGGACACCAAGCATGATACACGTAGTACACATACATGCATGCTGACAAAATACCCACATTCTATCTATCTATCTATCTATCTATCTATCTATCTATCTATCTATCTATCTATCTACTCATTGATAATTTCATACATTTATAGAGTATTAAATCTACTACCACCACCTCTTTCCAGCTCTTCCTAGTACTTTCCACCCTGCCTCCCTCCCAACTTTATGTCTTCTTTTCTCTGTTGTTATAAATAACTCTCCAAGTCTAGTCAGTACCCTAGATGTGCACACGGGTATGGAACCACCCATTGGGGGAGGGAAACTTGCTGTAAGCCACATCCCCAAGGAGAGTGACTCTCACCCTCAGCAATCATTAACTACCTAAAGCTCTTCTGCCAAGGGTAGACCTCTGCTCCCCAGCTTATTCTGGAATTTTTGACTGATTTGATATTGTATGAGTCGTATACAGGGGACCACAACTGGTGTGAGTTGATATGTGTAACACCTGTGTCATATGCACAAGTCAGCATTTTGAAAACCTCCTCAACCTCCAGCTCTCACTTTCTTTTTGTCCATTCATCTAAGATGTTCCCTGGGTTTTGCATGGGGGAGATTAATATAGATAACTCATTCACCAATGTGCACTCCCAGTTACTTAATCTGACTCTTTCACCACTTATGACTTTCTGCATTAATTACTACCCATTGCATTAAATAAAAAGACTTCTATGATCAAAGTTGAGAGCAACACCAATCTGTGAGTATAAACATATTCTAAAAATGACCATTTAGCATAACTACAACAGCAAGTTCCCCCTAGGGTCTATGTTCTCTTTGGTAGTAGGCTTTTGAATAGATTTATGGCAGTGAGCAGGAAATGGCTCCCCTTCCACGGGCCTCATATCCAGTCTGGAATTGATTCCTCTGATAGCCGTCATGAGGCTACTGCGGCAGCAGACACGTGGGACTGGACAGGTGGACATGGTAGCAAGAAGGGTGCACAGCTTTGGGTGAGACCATTACTGTCTTTCTCTACCGGAGCAGCCTGCAAAGCATTTCCCAGCAATATGTAAGCTAGCCAGCACTGAGAGAGTTTCTTAGTCAAGGTCTTCCAGCCAGAGAACCGGTATCGAGCACCTACCCTGCTTCAAATATTGCCTCAAACACTCTGTGTATATCATCGGTCAGTCATCCAAACAAGGAGACCACCTGCCTGGTAAAAAGCATAGCTCAATAAATTAATTTATTTTTCAAATTTCAGGGCAGTTTCACCAAACCATCTATCCTTCTTTTTTTTTTTTTTTTTTTTTTCCTTTTTTGCAAACTGCCCGTCCTCCTCGACTCCACTTTTTTCTTAACTAAAAAGGATTTTTCTTCCTCAACACCAAGAATAGTATGAGGGAGCCAGGACATGCATTTTGAAACATTTAATGGTTAGATGATTTTTGACCTTAACATTTTGCTTCTAAGAGTCTGTGTTAACAGATCTTGCGATTGAGTCCCAGGAACAAAATGACCATTTTAAACATTTGAATGTGAAGAACACATTCTTCTCTGCTGTAAATAAAGCTCAAGCATCTCTCCCTAGTGACCCAGCTTCACAGGTGTACATCCTGAGAACCAGAAACATCTGGATGAGGACAGAGGAAAAAACTACACAGTGTTCCAATCTTACAAAGTATGCTTTAAGAGAGAAAAGGGAGAGAAAGTGCCTGGAACAGCCAAAGCCTTTTGCAAAACGAACTCCCTGGTGGGATGATGGAAAAGTTTGGAGCTGAGGTTTCCCTGGGGCTGCAAGTGTTACTGGCCTCAAGGATTGAACCAATAATGTTGCTCCAGCGGTGTGGGCTTCAACAGCAGCGCCTGCCAAATCCAGGATTCCTTCTCTCTAGCTCTGAGGACAAAGCAGATAGACATGAAATCTACTGGATAGCTGAGGTGCTGTGGAAAGTACATGTTGCTGTGACCAAAAGAAGTCGTTTCTGTTTATTTTTGAATACCAGGCTATCTTTTCATTGGCATTCCTCAGATTCTTGCATAATGGTGTTTCTGTGACTAGCATGTGGGTATCAGCAGCAAGCAACGGAGCATTTCTGCTTCAGCAAATAAGGCAGACGGGACAGGAGCCCTAAAAGTGTCAATTCTCTCCTCCTCCCCCCCTTCTCTCTCCAGCTTTCAAGCTTTTAAGACAGGCTTGTGTATAGAAAACCACTACTTTAAAAAACAGGAAACTTATACTCTAAATAATTCTGAAACTTCTGTCCAGGAAATTGTCATTTACCTATCACGTATATACAAGCTATCATATTTTCCAGGCGGGGCTCATACTCAGTTTGTGATGTAGAATGATCTTCCTACCTCTACTTCCTAAGAGCTTGGATTATAGGTATGCACTAGCATATTTGGTTCATGCAACACTAGTTATAGGATTGTGGGGATTGAACCCATGGCATTGTGTATTCTAGATAAGCTCTCTACCTAATGAGCTACATCCCCACGCCATTATTTCTTAACTTTATTTTTTATATATGGGTATAATGTTTATATGTATGTCTGTTAGCCTCACTGTGCCTGATGACCACAGAGACCAGAAGAAGTCACCAGATCTTGTGATACCAGAGATGGTTGTGAGCCACCATGTTGGTTCTAGGTATTGAACCTGAGTCTTCTGGAAGAGCAGCCAATGCTAACCACTAAGCCATCTCTCCAGCCGCCCCTCCAGCTCATTTTAAAAGAGCGTTTTCTGATCTTGAGACTTTTACTTATCCACCTATATTATGAAAGGAAAAGCAGACTTTCTTCCTTTCTAGCTCATTCTTTGTGTTTAATGACACCTTTGAAAAGACAACTCCAAGAGCAGAGTGAATTTCTCTACATGGAAGAGCCTTTCCCTTGCCAAGAACACAGCGTGAGGAGAACAGAACATCTGGTTTTCTGGCTATAGTGTATTATGGAAAGAGGAAACTGATGATCTTTTTGTAAATTCACTTCTTATCTCCCAAACATTCCCCCCACCTAAAGGTCACATTTGACTAATACTGGTATGCTCATCCTATCCCTTATCTGGGATACAACCAAGTTATTACCTCACTTAAGAAATGTCCACTGAAGCTATATTGTCAGACTGCCCTCTGGATGCTCGTTTCTACCCACAGAATTGAGCTGCTAAATTTTGGTCAGAGAGGTTTTTTTTTTACAGTGGGAAGCAGTCAATGTAGAGACTCGTAACTGGTCAACGTGCTGAGCAGTGACTACAAGTACTCAGCTCTAAATGAGCCATCGATATTCTCAACCCCAAAACTAAGAGGACACTACAGAAGAGGGGCTGGGACAAGAGCCAAAGGAAGGGGAGGTGTGCTGTAAAGTGCTGTGTGCTCCTCCAGTAGGTTTCCCTTGCTCCAGGGGACAGCCCCAGCCAGGCATATATGGGTAGCACTACTATCTTGACTTGGTGGGTTATATGTCAATCAAACAAAAAAAAATCAAATGGCTGAATATATATAAGGCAAGGAGTTGGAAGGGTGTATGTTGGGATTAATGTGGTATCATTGGAGAAAGGAATGAGGGGTAAATATGATCAAATTTCATTGAAAACATGTATAAGATTCTCAGAAACAAAGAAAAAACTAAACCAAATAAATTAAGGATGGGGAAGTACCTTAGTCAGTAAAGTGCTTGCTGTACAACCATGAGGACCCGAGTTTGGATTCCTAACACACATAAAAAGTGGAGCGCTGCGGTGCATGTCTGTAATTCCCGAGCTTGGCGGGTAGAGACAGGAGGCTCCCTGAACCTTGCTGACCAGCCTGTCTAGCCAATCATGAGCTCTAGATTCAGTGAAAGACTCTGTCTCAAAGGACTAGGATAATGGAGGACATCTGATATTAATGTCCAATGTTCTATTCCAGTCTCCCACATGCATGTGCACACACATGCAACATGCACACATAATATACATGAACATGGACACACACACAAAAGTAAAACAAAACAAAACCAATGTATCATAGACTTAGGGGCTCATAAAAACATATTTATTTTTGACAGTTATAGTCCCATATCAAGTACCAACATGGTCAGCTTCTGTCAAGGGCCTCTTCTGGTCGTAGAGTGATAATCCTCCTCCTGTATTGTCACATAGTAGAATAATCTCAAGAAAGCTCTATGTAATGTTGAAGATGCAGATATCATCTATGGAGCACTCATCTGTAAGAACATATTCCCTCCCCTAAGGCTTAGTGACTGTCAAGGAAGAGAGAGCAGAAAGAGTGTATGAGACAGAGGTCACGGAGGACCAGACTGAAGCAGTGTCTTCTGGACATGGCAGAACTCAGGAACCCAAGGCAGCCATGTTTGCCTCCAAACAACCTGTACACAGTCAAACCAGTCAACATTCCAGCATGGAGTGGACGGGGTCTAGCTGAAGATTTATTGGCAGTTGATGACTTCTGAAGGAAGGAAAGTCAGCTTTCCTTAAGGGTGTGGACCCTGGAGGTTGAACAGTGGATGACCCCATACCCATGAGTACATGGGCAGTACAAATTAGACTTGGTGGATTATGAAAAACAATCAAAAACGTATGAAGTTGGGAAGCGGTTGAGGGTGGGAGCTGGACCTGGGAGAAGGTGTGCACAGAGAATGTGGGAAAATGTGATGAAGATATACTGTAGGCACATGAGAAGCTCTCAAAGAGTTTATATATGTTACATATGTACATATGGCTTAAAAACAGAAAGCTCTGTGAATTCTCTTTAATAAGGGCACTTCCCACTCACAACTCCACTCCAATCATGTCCCAATACCATCACATGATGAAGTAGGGTTCCAGTGGGTTGGGGAAGACACAAAAACATTCAATCCACACACTCAGCATAATGGTAGTAAGACTCATTTAGCACCTAACATCAATCACAGATAGCTATTCTGTTTAGTGTTAATTATTGACCTGATAAAACCTAGAATCTGGTGAGAGAAAAGTCAATGGGCACACCTAAGAGAAAATTTCTGATTTATTTAGCCTCTGGACTTGTTTGTGGTAGATTATCTTGGTTAGGCCAAATGAAATGGAAAGACTTGCCCATTATAGATGGTACCACTCTCTTGGAACCTTGGGACTACATGTGGAGACAGGGAACTGTACCGTACCATGAATTCATGGCTCTCTGTTTCTGTTTGTGGATTTGATCTGACCAGATGCCTCAAGTTACTGTCACTTTGACATCTCAGTACGGACCTGATATACTTGACCTGTGAGTCAGACAGAGTAACCTTTCTCCCTTACATTGCTTTTGTCAGATGCTTTTTAAAAAAAATTTGTTTTGTTTTCAATTTTTAGTTTTGTTTTTTCTACAGCAACAGAGATAACTAAGACAATTGATCTCTACCTTTATTTTTTGATGTAGGATATTACACTGAATCTGAAGCTCATTGATTTGGCAAGGCTTGCTGGCCAATTGGCTTCTAGAATCTACTTGTCTCTCTGCCCATTGCCCCACCACTCTGGTATTGCTAACTCACAGTACCATGCTAGGGATCTGAGCTCAGGGTTTCCACTTACCTAGCAGGCACTGTACCTGGAGTCATCAATCAGCCTATCCTTGAGGGTGACTCCTTTCAACCACTCTTTGAATAATATTTTGAACTACCCATTTAAAATATTGTTATTATTATTATATTATCATTTCTGTTTTATGTTAATTGGTTAGAGGGTTGACAATGACTAGCAATGGAGTTTGAAAGTAGCAATAAAGGCTTAATTTTGCTTTTCTTTTATTGAGAATGTTTCCAGATCAGAGGCCTCTTCTCTCTTTTGTGATAATTTCATGACTCTTGCAGTCCTGGGAATCTGCTCAGTTGAAGAACTGAGTTCGATCCCCAAGATCCCTGTCTAGAAGCCAGGAATAGCGATGCATACTTGTAATGCCTGCACTGTAGACGTGAAGACAGGCAGATCACTGGGCTCACTGGCTGCCAGCCTAGCCAAGTCAGCATGTTCCAGGCTGATGGGAGGCGTGCCTCAGGAAGAAGAGAAAGGAATGATGTCTGAGATTGATTTATGACCTCCATGAACACATGTAGACCTGTACACACACACACATGTACACACATATGCACACCTGTACACACATATGTACACACACATGCACACCTGTACACATGTGCACACACATACACACACATGTACACCTGTACACACACACATGTACAGAGAGAGATACACAGAGAGAGAGAGAGAGAGAGAGAGAGAGAGAGAAGAGGGGGGAGGGAGAGAGAGATATTTCAGAACTATTGGAGGGATACACAGTGAGCCATTAAGACACATCTTTAACCAGCAACGTAAGAATACAGGGCTTGGCAAGAGTGCACATTCCCACACACAAAGATTCCAAGATTTAAAATACTTCTTAAGAAGAAGCAGTACATTTGTGAGTCAGGATTATATTAAAAGCAGATAGGAAAGATGAGTTTTCAACTCCAATATGCAAGGAGGGGCAAATCACAAGAAGAAACTGCCTAGAGGAACTGAGCCAGATGGACGGGTGTGTAGCTTGAGGTAAATTTTTGAGAAGTAACCATGTAGTTTCAAAGTATTGGGAATGTGAATGTCAAACAGTAAAATGCTGAGGTCAAGAATTAGACCTAAGTAATCGGCCTCTTTCTGTTGCAAGTCGTGGTCTGGTTCCACAAGGGAAGTCTTCACGGTGGAGGCCATCCTTGCAGGTTAGATAGGTGAACTGGGGAGTGGTGTACATCTGGGTCTGAGGCAGAACTTTCTAGAAGTAGCTGGACCCAAGCCCAGAATGGGAAGGAGTACGTGTCTGTAGTTGATGCATACACATTTTCAGTTCCAGGTAGTCTTGTGACTTACTGCCTGTCAGCATGCCCGTAACACTCCACTGCAGGGTTCCAGAATGATCTTCCTGGAGTAGTAAAAAAGGAGTGCTGTCTGCTAGGGAGATGAAAATGCTGGTCTACTCTTTTTAGGATATCCTGGGCCTCATCATAGTAACTGCAGTGGACAAGAACGGTGGTGACTTTCAGGGTAGAACTGTCCTCTGCATCCATCCATCCCTTAGCATTGGCTATGTGCATCCTCTATCATGAGTTTCCCATACTCTTTACTTATGTGATTGGGATTGGGTCTGGACGTGTGTGTGTGTGTGTGTGTGTGTGTGTGTGTGTGTGTGTGTGTTGTATGTTGTGTGTGTGTTTGTGTGTATAGAATTTTCTTTGTCAGTCCCACGTGGAAAGACAGTTTTCTTCTAGGTAAGGGCTCTAGTCACCTGCTAGATTACTAATGACACAAAGATCAAAATAGCCTTCACTGTCTGCCAGAGGCTGGAGAAGGCCTGCCGGTGGACGGCTCACAACTACATATGCTTTCAACATGATGAAAATTTCATCTTTCAGATGCATCCTTTTTTCTCCTATGATGAAGAAATTTCATCATATTCTTAAAACAACTTGACATGAAAAATTTTGTTCAAAGATATTTTGTAAGGTCAATTTACAACCTTAATTAAAATGGATTCATGAGTGTTTATGCAATTCTTCTAGAAATGACTATTACTGGATTAGGCAGTAATGAGTATTTTATAGAAGAGTCAATACGTGCTGTGTGTTTTCAGACTTGCCATCTGGTTCTAGTCTCTGTTTGGCAATAGGGTTTTATACGTGGCTTGGTTTGTGCAGCCAAGAAACCTCTCATACTTTGCAATTTGCCACTCTTTTCAAAGACCTACTTAGAGGCTCAAGCTTGTAGCACAGGCTGCCTGCCGGATTTAAGTGTCTTAAGTTAGAGTCTCAGGGGCCCGAAATATCTCTTGTACCCACACATTTCCTGGTAGGCCAAACTTCGCAAAATAAACACAGATGACCTCTCGCCCATCCAGGCTTCCGGAAAGTTTAGAAATGATGCAAGCTCTTGGCAATATGATATGACACATTGCTATGCCTGTGCTGAATGTGAACTTCCTCCATTCTGCCCCAGCATGGACAAACAGGCTACTTTGGCCTTGCTGTGGACTCGTAATCTGATTGACTTCAACACAACTAGATGCTAAGTGAGTGGCCTCTCCTTGGAGAAGAAGGAGCCACAGGGGAAGTCTCCTGGTCGAGTCACAGTAACATTCAAGGCAGAGGAGGAAAGAGAAGCTAGTTTTCTCAATGGTACCTCAGTTTCCCTTTCTTTCTCCACCTCCCTGTGTGCAGGAATAGATGTCTGAAATCAATCAGGGTTTTCCAGAGTGGCTGAGGGAGTGTCATAACACATGACGCTGGCTTTGCCCATTCTCTTTGCAGGAGTGTAAGCTGGAACAACCCTGCCCTGTCCCATGCCTGTCCCTTTGTCATTCTGCCATCAAGCTGGCTCTCAGCCTAGCTTCCTTCCCAGGATGATTTATTCTGCTTTCTCTCATTCAATAAATGTAAATACATGTGTGAGTACTGACTTGAGTGTACTGTCTCCTTTAACACTCTAGTTATTCTGTGCACTGTACCTAATACCAAGCTGGAGTTCAAAGGCACTTCCTTGAAGTTTTGTTTTGTTATCATTAAGATTTTTCTTCTCCTTCCAAGTTCTGAGTATTCTGTTTTCACTAGGCCCAAAATGGAAATCCATACTTAGAAGTATCAGAACACACAATTGTGTTACAGAACTAGACACACCTGATTAAAGATGTTTAACCATTAATGATTAAGGTGGGCTATTGTGATTTGTACCCGAAATGCTTGTCTCCTGGTTCCTGGCTCTATTTTGGAGGCTATGGAGCATGTATAGCAGATGTAGGTCACTAGGGCTGGGCCTTTGAAACCTATGCCTGCTATGTGTTCCAGCTGTGTTATCTGCTTCCTGGCCTGTGGCATGAAAGTCACCACGTGCTCTCACTGTGTGGACTGAGCTGAATTCTTACCATGATGGGCTGAGAGTTTCTTAAGCTGGGGGCCATAATACATCGTCCCTCTATTGTTTCTGTCAAAAATTTTGGCCACAGCCACAAGACAAGTAATGGACCTTGGGAAACTGTTACAGACTGTGGGCAGTGTTGCTGTGATCTGTGGTTCTTGGACCTTGGGAACTGATTTCCAGGAGGGATGTGGAGGAACTGGAACCGCAGGATAGAAAAGCCCTAGGCTGTTGTAAGCAGAACTTAAGAAGCCATTCTGATGGACATTTGGAAGATCACAGAGCTCACAGGAAAGATCAGGACCATAAGGTGTCAGGGGAGATCAAAACAAACCAAACAAAAACTCTAGGAGGGGCTGCACTAGAAGCCATTGGTGTTACATGCTAAAAAAGAAAAAGCCTCTTTATACTCTGCTGAATATGACTGAAGCTGAATTAAAAATGAACTGATTAAGTTGGTGGGAGGAATGTCAACATAGCATGATGTTCAGACTATGAAAGTTATTGCATGCTGGTTTCAGCCAGATTTACAGTGAGAAATGGGGGCAAAAAGTGAAGCAGAAAGATGTGTGTATGTGTGCATATGTGTATGTGTGCATATGTGTGTGTGTGTGTGTGTGTGTGTGTGTGTGTAGTTTAGGGTGCCGGTGAGACAACTCAGCCCATGAAGGCATTTACTTGTTGAACAAGTCTGATGAATTGGGTTTGAGCCCTGGAACCCACATAAAAACAGGGAAGAACAGACTCCACAAAGTTATCATCTGATCTAAATACGTGCAGGGTAGTATGCACAGTCCTTTATAGACACACCTCTTACATATACATAGCAATAATATAGAAATGTTTAAAATGCTCAGTTTAGAGAGAAAGAGTGAAAGCACGGTTAAAGTTAGTGACAAAACAAATGTACATGAAGTAGTGACATTTGCTAAAGAGACAGAGGACCCCCTGGGACAGTGTCTTGCAATGGTGACCCAACGCAAGGGCTCAAAAGTATGAAAACACAAACCCATCTAAATCCTTTCATTTAAAACAGACCACTGAAGGGTTCCCCAAGGGAAAAGGACAACCTAAGGAAATATTTACTCACTCTGATGCAGCAATAGTGCAGGAGGACATGTCTACACAGTGACCTGGCAGCTAGACGTGGCATCATCTATACTGCAACAACATTGCCAGAGGACGTGTCTACACAGCTAGCTGGCAGCTGGACATGGCATCATTGATATGGTGCTGGCTCACTAATATGCTGAATGCAAGATTCCCGGAGTCCTAGAAGCTTGTACAAGATTCCAAAGGTTCCAGAGAAAAGTTGCGGAGGCTAGGCAGTGTGCAATAGGGTCTGGATTCTTGCAGGGCACCACCCAAACCAGCTATACACGCAGCTATGAAGGGGATGCCTACTTTATAATGTCTGATATCGGAGATGCCGGAAATATCTGCTGAAGGCACTATGTGAATCCATTTAGAGATGCCACAAGTGCTGCAAGGGGTAGACTCATACAGGACAGACTCTTGGGGCTTACAGGAGCTCAGATGATGTTCCCACGTACCCTGGATGCTGGGGATCGGGCTGCCAGACTTCATGTCTGCCCTGCTGGTTTTCAGTTATCTGTTTGCTCAGTCTTTCCTTGCTATGTTCCATTCTTCCCTGCCCCTCCCACTTTGTTGGCTTAGAAATGTTGATTATGTACATTGGAGGCATGTGACTTTCTTTTTTATTTTACAAGGTCTCTGCACCTTTAAACAGTGTCAGAACTGCTAAGACTATGGGGACTCTTGAACTTGACCTTATACATTATGAGATAGTCATTAGCCTTTTGGGCTAGAGGTGAAATGTTACTATTTGCCTCTAAAATGTCCCCCAATGGATAATGTTTTGAATGCTTGTCTCATAGCTACTTGTGCTATTTTGAAAGATGTGGAGGTTTTAGGAGGTAGGCCTTGCTGACAGAAATAAGTTGTTACAGGTAGGATTTTGAAGCTTCTAATGTGGCCCTCATTCAAGCTTGTATCTATCCTATCTTCCTTTGTCTGCACAAGAGAATAGCTGCCACCACACACCTCCACTGCCACAGACAAAGTCTCTCCCACCACTGTGCCTTCTCCATCAAGATGGAGTCAGAGTTGAGAGCCAAGCAAACCTTTCCTCCCTAAATCTAACATTTTATTGACAGTAATGAGAAAAATAACCAACTAAGACCCCAAACTATTTTTTTTACTAATGTCCTCCATGTACTTTTGCCAGCTTGTAGCACTGTTGTATATTTCATATGACAATGTTTGTCAGGCCATGAAAAGTAAGGAGCTGACTATTTTCATTTGCAGCCTGCCAAGTTCTCCTTGTGGTCCTACTGTGTGTGCCTAGTAGCTATTTTACCAGAAGCTGTGTGTTATCCCTGCTTTGTCCTACATGTCCAGCAGCGGCTGCTCCCCAGCTTGCCCTCAGCAAACAAGTCATAGTCCACTGGCCACAGATTTATCAGATTGTCACTATGCTTTCAACAAAAGCCTGTTACTGCTTCTGAGCTTTGACCCACAGTTTCCTCAGCCTGTGTCTCCTTTAGCATGCCTTTTATAAGTCCTTAAAAATTTTTTTGAGAAGTATTTTACATAAGATAATTTTGACAATTCACAGTGTAAATTCTGGTGGTTTGGTACATCGACAATGTTGCGTACAGGTCACCAACTTCTAGTTATAGAACCTTTCTGTGATCTTTCTAACAAAGATGGCATCCATTGGCTATCATTTCCATCCCTTTCTTTCCTGGGTCACTGGAAAGCAATCCTTTTAGCCATCATGGATTTTCCCATTCTGGATATTTCCTGACAATGAAATCACTTACAGTGACCTTTTGTGACAGCAAAGCAGTTTCAAAGTCCAGCCATTAGCATGTATCACTTTTCATTCTTTGTCATGGATGAAGAGTATGCCATTGTATGGACAAGCTATTTTTTTTTTTTTTAGTGGCATTGCTAGCAACCTGTACCTACTTAAAGCATTTTATTAAGGATCATGCACTTAACATGTTGCTTATGCCTTCTGCTTTCTTAATTCCCAGAGATAATTTCCAGGAGAACAAATGCTTAATAAACAATCATTCTCGAGTAGTATCGTGGCATTTCTTCTTTTAAAATTTTTATTATTGAGTGTTTGTGTTCATGTGTGCTTGTGTATGTAAAAGCAGTCTGTGTGCCATGCTGCCTGTGTGCAGGTCAGAGGCCAGGTGTTGGGAGTTGGCTTTCACCTTTCACCTTGCTGGTCAGGTCTCTTGTTTTGTTCCTATACTGTAGACACCAGGACCCCTTCAGGGTGTGTCTATGTCCTCTCCCATCTGCAGGAGATGTGCATAAAGTCCAGCCTTTGCCTGGATTCTGAGTATCCAAATTCAAGTGTTGGGTTTGAGGCACTAGCTGTTACCCATGAAGCCATCTTCTTTGGCCCAGTGTATTTCTTTTGGGTGACTGGTATTTAGAAATTAGTCTTACTGTGTATGTTTCTCTCAGGCTGTACCGTTCTGTACTGCATGATTGACTTTTTGAGAAATTGACTGTTTTTCTAAAGTGGCTGCACATTCCTGCTGGTCGTGTGTAAGGGTTTCATCTTCACATCTTGTTTAACGTTTTTCCTTTTAAAGAAAACAATGATCTGGGCTCGTGCTGTGTACCTGCAATCCCAGAATTTAAAGGGTGGAGACTTGGGTGAGATCAGTTCAAAGTCAGCCTCTGCTACCTAGCCAGTTTTGGACCAGCTTAAGTTACTTGGGACACTGCCTTCATAAAACTGAACAAGGAGCTGGAGAGATGACCCAGCTGTTAGGAGCACTAGCTACTGTTCCAGACCACATGGGTTCAATTCCCACCTACATGGCAGCTTATAACTGTCTGCAATTACAATTTCAGAGGATCTGACACTCTCTTCTGGCCTCTGTGTATGTCAGGCACGTATGTAGTACATGGACATACGTGCAGAAAACTCCATCCATACACATAAAGTAAAATATAAGTTGAGTAACAAATGAAACAGCAATTGAAATAAACAATAGAACATTGAGAAATAAAGCAAACAGCAAACCATAGTTATTTAAGCAGCTGAGAGATTTTTTTTCTCCCCTCTGAGACTTTCTTCCCCCAAAACAAGTCAACATATTTGTCCTATCTGCTTAGAAGAACATACAGTTTAGTGATCATCAGAGTCTGTGTTTTCCTGAGCGTTTATGCTATGTTTAGTACTTACTCTATGTGCTTTACATGTAAGAGACATTAAATCTTCATGTTGTCCTTGAGAGGCTGGTGTTAATATCTTGACTTACAGTGAGGGCACAGAGAGACAAACTGTCTAAATCAAGTGTCCACGTCCACAGGAGCAAAGACTGGGATCTGAATTTTCAGGCATCTTTGACCTCAAAGTGTTCTTGCTAGTGTTCTTTCTAAAATGTTTATGAGTATTTTCCCTGCATGTATGTCTGTGGACCATATGTGTGCTTGGTGCCAGAGGAGGTCAGAAGAAGCGATCAAACCCTAAAACTGGAGTTACAGACGATTGTGAGCTGCCATGTGGGTACTGGGAATTGAACCCAGTTTCTCTGCAAGCCAGTATTCTTAACCACTGAGACCTATCTCCAGCTCACAAAGCAATCATTCTTAAGTGTTAGGTTTTCAGTAAGAAGAAACTGTGACTACCAACATCTCTCTAACAGCCCTTGGGAGATTGGGAGGTTGGGATGATGTTGGGAGGTTGGGATGATGTTGGGATGATGTTGCAATGTTGGGATAGGCATTGTTTTCACTCCTGAAGACCAGGTGAACTTTTTACCCTTGATGCATTCAAGAATGTTTCTGAGACGTGCAGTCAACAACGCCAATGGTTTTGTTTGGATGCGTCCAAGCTTCAGCAGAGTCTTCTGCAACTGACTTCATCCCCAGCACTGAAAAGTCCAAAAAGCTTTATTTGCTTCTCTTCAGACACTGACAGGTCATGACTAGGAATGGCTGTGCTTTTTGTCTCTAATTTAGATTTCATCATGGAAAAAAAGCATTTGGAATTCACCCGTGCCTTTATTTGAATCTTTTTGACTGCAGTATGTGACAAAGGCTTTCTCCTCTCTCTGTTGATTTTTTTCTTTCCCTTGGGCAAAGGAAAAGATTCAAGACCTTCCTGCTGGAAACTATTGCCATTTCTGTCCCTGCCCTTCCTTTTCATAACATTGCAGCCCCAGGTATTATGTTTCTGGGTGTCTCCTTGTACACAGGCATAGGCTGTACCATTCATTAGTGCTGTGTTAGGCAGGATTAGTCTATCCTTACCTCATGGTCTTCATCTGTAGGATGAGGTAATAAAACTGTGTGTATCATCAGAATCATAATTCTAAGAAGTATCTGTAGCTGTAGATACATACATGTGTGTTTTCAAAATAAAAAGGAAAATGGTCAAAATCCATTTAGCAACAAAGATCTGGTTTTTTCCCAGTTTTTGAAATCAGAATGCTTATTTTATGACTGATTGATGATTTATTTATGATTCATTGGAATCCTCAAGATGAACAGATACTGCAGCAACCACCCTTGTGGGGTCAGCCATTGCTCTGTCATGGAATCCATGTCTGAATCGGAGACAGTTTCTCAGTGCCTCAGTTGTCCTGGCACTCTTATGCTTATTAGCTTTGGCTCCCAGCTATACTTTCCTGTGGGCTTGGCAGGACAGCCATGCTAACCATAGGTCATTGACATCTGCAGGAGAAAAGCCTTGGAGTCAAAGGCATTCGCAGATAGTATGTGTGTATTGTTGCTATACTTTCCAAGGTGATGACTGTCCCTTGGGCATCCTGCTTTGCTTCAAGAACAGGAACTGAAGACCTGTTTAAATAGCTGATGATGACATGCTTACAGCCCATCTATAAATAATTTAGGGGTCTGTCTAATGCAATCTTGCCTTCCCTGGCTTTTGTCATCCCAGTGACACATCCTCAGAAGGAGTTAAGCACTTCCTCTTCCTTCCTGCCTTGGCCACCATGTCATGGCTTTGAGGCTGCTGTATTGTAAGCTATTTGTTTACTGGTCTTCCTCTCTTGGAGGTAGAGCCCTGCCTTATATATCTTCATTTCTCCAATGGGATGCTTACAAACTGAAAAGGACCTGTGTAATGTCACCAATCTGAGTGACCATCGGTGCAGTCTTTGGCATGAAAATGCTACTTGGAGCTCTAGGTGATTGTATCACCACATTTGCTCAGAAACCAGGAAGATTAAAACAAAACAACCCAAACAACAACAACAACAACAAGATAACCTAAGCAACCAAAATACAACAAGTCAACAACAACAACAAAACAAAACCCAAACCAAGCTTCTCACTTTGCATCTTGATTCCAAATCTGTAGCTAAATGTGCTAAGGGTTAGTGTGGGTCTCAGACAGGACCTGCTCACTAGATGAATCTGCTGGGATTTATATGAAGGATCTGATATCAGCATAACTTCAAAAATGGATGCTATCATGGTATCCTGATGGACACTTTTTTTTCAACGTTCTATTCTATTCTATTCTATTCTATTCTATTCTATTCTATTCTATTCTATTCTATTCTATTCTATTCTATTCTATATTCTATTCTATTCTATTCTATTCTATTCTATTCTATTCTATTCTATTCTATTCTATTCTATTCTATTCTATTCTATTCTATTCTATTCTATTCTCAAATGCCATATTTTTCTTTCCATCCCTGGACCTCACAGCTGCTCCAGATTGCTTATTCTGGATACACGAGGGAAAGCTGGGCTGGGTGTCCTCTGTCTGGACTCTGTGCTAACAGTCCTGGCTCTCCATTTTTCTCTATTTCAATATTGGCTGCTGTTGCAGTTTCAGTTCTGTTACTGTAATAAAATGCCCTTTCAAAAAGCAGCTTAGAGGAGAAAGGTTTTTCTTTTTAAGCCTATAATTCCAGTTTTGAGTCCATTCTTGCTGGGAAGTCACAGTAACAGGAGCTAGAAGTAGTTGGTCGCTCAGATTCAAGGGCAGAGGGAAAGGGCTACTTGCCTGCTTGCTTGTGCTCGGTTTGATGCTCTACTCTTTTTAAAAGTTGTTTTCTTTTATTATTATTTTTAAAACTTTTTATTAACTCTTTGTAAATTTCCCATCATGCACTCAACACCCCATGCTTTCATATCAGTCTTCTGCTCTGTCAACTCACCCCTCAAAAGAAAGAAAATAAGATTAAAAACTAAGAAATCTAAGATTAAAGAAAACAAGAATTTTTTTTTTTTATGTCATGGAAGTTGTCATGTGTCACAGTATGTCACACAGTATAGCCTTTTGTCTACACATTTTACAATGAGTCATTGGTCTGGTTTGAAGCCTCTGGCTTCTGCTACACTATATATACTGGGTCCTAACAGGGACTCCTGTTGTTTCCCAGAGTCATGGAGATCCTACAGTTTTGGATCTGAAGGACTGACCTTTTCATGTGCTGCAACAGTTCACAGATGGGGTAGATCTAGGCCTGGGAGACAGCAGAGCTGATCAGCCCGGCAGCTCATCTGTGCCTGCACCATAGGGTGAGCTCTCCTAGCACCATCACATAGAGCTCAGCCAACGCTGGGACTGGCATGGGGCAAGGCCAGCTCTTCCAAGTATGGTCACTAGTGAAGGATAGGGCCAGCTCAGCACAGTACCTCAGGTGGCAGTCCAGACCAGGGACATCTGCACGGCCTTTGGTGGTAACATAGGCGTGGGACATCAATACAAACCCTGGTTGCCACAGCAGCAGCCTGGGCCTGGATGTCCTTGTGGCCTCAGGTGTTACCACAGGCCTCTCAGATCAGCATGTACCCCCGCCCCCCAACATTATCCATGTCTCCAGTGTCAGCCCAGACTGTGGACAACAGCTTAACCCACAGATCCAGATGTGGCTCTTGGTGGCAGCCTGGTCCAGGACCTTAGGCCTTCCATATCTGTCTGTGCCTCACCACTGTGGAGCCTCCAATTCCACCTTTCTTCATAGTGTGTGAACCCCTGGGCTTCCTTTCTCTACCACCTTTCCAACACACATCTGTCAGTGCTTGGGTGTCTTTCCTTCGACCTCCCTGGTGGTTGTGGTCAGGGTGGGCACTTAGATGTCTTCCAGCTACTGCGGGCTGGAGCATGCGCCATTTCTTCACTCTCACCACAGTTCACGATGCCTGCCTTGGGAATAGAGCCACCCACATTGTAATGCCACATTGATCAACCTAATTAAGACAGTCCCTCACAGACATGCTCACAGACCAACCCAGTGCAGAGCAACTCCTCACTGAGACTCTCTTCTCAGAGATTCTGGGTCATATCAAGTTAACAGCTCAAGCTAACTATCACAACTATTTAAAAAGATGGCTAAGGCTGCCGTAGTGATTTGAATGAGAAATAGCCCCAGAGCTCACGAATTTACTCACTTGGTCCTGGGTCTTATGTGTTCTTTGAGAAAGAAGGTTGTGGAACCTGAAGGTGATAGAGCCTTGTTGGAGGAAGAACAGCACTGCGCATGGGCTCTGAGGGGCTAGGATGTGGGCCTTGCCCCATTTCTTGTTGACTTTCTCTGAGTTCTCAGTGTGGTTGACAAACTGATCTCTCAGCTTCAGGCTCTGGCTTTCCTCTGCCATGCTCCCTTCCCTGCCATCATAGATTCTCCTTCTGCCGCCAGAACGAACTCTTTTTTCCATAAATCACATTTGGTCCTGATGCTTTTTTTTTTTTAATCACAGCAACAGAAAGTAAGTATTATAGTGGTCCTCCTCGCTTTCATTGTTTTTCAGTGATTTGTGTCCCCGAAGGATAATGCCATTCCCATGACAAAGGACATTCCCAAAGAACTCAGGGCATATAAACCAGACTGGGGACATAGCTTGGATGGCAGAGTGCTTGTCTAGCATACATGTAGCCCTGGGTTTGGTCCCCAACACCACACAAACCAGGTGTGGTGACATATGCCTAATTATTCCAACACTGAGGAGGTAGAGGAAAAATGTCATCCTTGTTCATCAGAAGTTCAAGGTCATCCTTGGCTACATCGTGAGTCTGAGGTTAGCCTGGACTATATAAAGCCTAATCTCAAATACATAAATAAATAAATAAATAAATAAATTGAAATGAAATAAAATAAAATAAAATAAAATAAAATAAAAAAGACTGTGCTGTGACTCAGCATATAGACAGACTTTCTGAGCAAGCCTGATACACCTGAGTTCAGTTCCAGGAATCTAGGGCGAAAGGAGAGAGCTTCCTCCCAAAGCTCGTTCTCTGACCTCCGCATACTATGTGACAGCATCCAAGTCACACACACACACACACACACACACAGACACACAATCACAATGAGGAACAAATTTGAAAAACTATGAATTGTAAAAATTTAAGGTTATTTAAAACTTGAAAAAGTTAAAAGCTACAAACTGAAAATCACAAAGTATCAAAACTCACAACTAACCTTAAGACTGTAAAATGACGGTTAGCAAGTACAGAGGGTGTAAGGAATCATTTCTAGCATTCTGTAGTGCTGTAAGCAGCATGCTTGAGGGTAATTAACTGTGTGTGCTTCAAAAAGCTAACAGAGAGGCACTGAGTTTTCTTTAATGTTTGAGGTGACAGTGTACCTAGATCTTAGCATTAGGTTCATGTGGAGTATGCATTACAATATCATATTATTCCCAATAAAATGATACAACACTTAGTTTGATTTAAATAATTTTAGTGTCAACTAGGCATAGTAGCTTACATCTACAACCCCAGGACTTGAATTATGTATTGTTTTAAATTTTGTTGTTGTTCTTTTCTTTTAGCTCATCATATTTTATCTTAAATTTTTGAAAAAATTTCCCTCAAATTTTGTATTTTTACATTTTTAAAAGTAAGTTTTAAAACTTTTTATTGAGTTGTGTTCTTTTTAGGGGTGCCATTAGCCTTTGGCGACATGGATTGTTGGGATTCCTTTTTTTTTTTTTTTTTTTTTTTTTTGAGACAGGGTTTTTCTGTGTAGCTCTGGCTCTCCTGGAACTCAGCAGAGCTCCTCCTGCTTCTGCCTCCTAAGTGCTGGGTCAAAGGTGTGCACCACACCTGGCTGAGCTGGTTCCTTGGAATGGACTGCTTACACTGCTGGTTAGAGGATTGGTGCAAGCCTCAGGCTAGCCTAAGCTACACTATAAGAGCCTGTCTCACAAATCAAGCAGTCACTTAAAACCACAAAGCTAAAAGAGGAAAGAATGAAAAAGGACATTTCAGAGAAGTCAATTTGTTTCCTTGGGTCTCCCAGGACATTCAAAGCTGAATTCAGAAACCAGATTTCCTGTCCTGTTTCCAGTCATTTTCACAGTCGTCTGTGTTTGTATTTTTATTGTTGAAGTTTACAGGTTAATTCTTTTGTCCTCAGCAAGTGCACACTTCACTAGAGAGGAAAGCATGGCGTTTTCTTCTCCACAACATTGCAGTTGAACAGTGGGAACCTTCAAGTCAAACTCAGGATTTGTCCTCAGAATAGGTTAAGAACAGGGAAGGATGGTGTCCAGTCTCCAGGGTAGGAGGACAGCCTTCCTGAGAAGGTCACTCTCTGGCCACACCTGACACACAGGCAGGAGGTGACTTCACCTTTCGATAGACAGCTGTGGTTGATTCTGAGAGGATAGTCACCTGGGAGAGCAGGCTGAAGGGCCAGGATGCAGGGACAGTGACTCAGCAGGTCACAGGATTCCTCCAGGCTTCCAGAACCATCCACAAGGCTTTTCTCCCTGACTGGATACAGAAGAGAGAATGAAAACTCCCAGCTACCTTCTCAAGGTGAGTTCTGTGCTGTGTACTTCAGGAGACAACTGTCATCTCCTGATTCACATAAACCTGATGACCTGTAAAATTCCTTAAGAACTGAATCATTGTGGTTTCCTTTTTAGGCATGTGAGTGTGCAGGTATGCATGTAGGAGGTTATACATAAATATATGTGCATGTGTATAGAGGCCAGAGGTCAACCTTGGGTTCCATTCCTTAGGAACTGCCCACCTTGTGCTTTGAGACTGGGACTCTCTTTGTCCTGGGGCTCTCCTACTAAGCTAGACTGGATGCCCGTGGAGCTGCAGGAGTCCTGCTGTCTCTGTCCCCTCAGTGCTGGGATTAGATCCATTCCACTACACATGCCTTTTTTATACGGGCATAAGGAATAGGGTTCAGAGCTTCCTGCTTGTGCAGCAGGTAGGTACTTGGCCCACTGAAACATCTCCCGAGGCACTTTCCCTTTATTACGATAAAGATTAAAAATGGTACACGTGCCAACCTTCAGCTCCTGCAGCAGAGGAACTATATACTATAGGAGCCCAATATCCTATACAGTCTGCTGTCTAGTTCAGATTTCAGGACACACAATTGAGACCCATTTTCGGTGGAGGCAATTTTGAGAAAATCTCTTTTGGGACTTCCTTATTCTACCCAGGTTGAATAAACATGTAAATACAATGTTTTGACTGAGGCTTTTAATAGAACTTGATCTCTCTTAATAGAACTGGATATCTGAAACAGAATAAAATCAACTTGAATTGATCCCCGCCCCAACTTGGCACTTGAATCACAGGAACTGAAATGTTGAAACCTATTCTACAGTCTGTTGGTTTTTTTTTTCTTTTTCCTCTACCCAGAGAATAATTTTAGGACAAACATTGACCCCAAAATTACATGGATAAGTCCTCTCCCCTTCACGTTTGCTTCTTAAAGGCCAGAGTGCAAAGACAGAAATATTTGATTATGTTTAACTTTTGGAGAAAGCAGTGTCAGGGCGGCTCAGAATTTACTGGGTCTTTAACCAAAAAAACAAAAAACAAAAAAACCCCTCACACCTATAGATGAAAACGGTCCAGCCAGCCAATGCTTGCACACACATACCGCGATGCCTTCTGCTCTTTGCCATGGAAATGGCTTAGAAATGAATGATGTAGATGAGGAAGAACAAAGGGAGGGTAAAGAGTTTGCTGAGATGCCAGGAGCTCCCTCCTGCTGGCTCCTTCCCAACAATTTGTCAGGGGCTCCCCCTTCCCTGCCATCCGTGGTCCCTGAAGCTGAGTTTTCCCACAGATGATCAGACACTCACTTGAGGCTCCTCATTTCTCGGAAGCCCTAGGTTATAATCAGAACCAGCTAGGGCTTGGGGGTACCACCTGCAGTTGGTTACCTCAGGAGGACAGACAGCCCTAGCCTGATAGCTTACGTGTCTGTGAGAAGTTGGCATTGCAGAGGTTCCTTCAATCCAGTCAGGCCTTCTCTAAACCTCTTATTTCAGTCAGTCCTCTGCTTCAGAAGCAACTTGAGGTCAACAAGATGGCTCAGTGAATAAAGGCCACCAAGTGTAATGGCCTGAGTTCAATTCCTGGTATTCACATAGCAAAAGGAACAAGGCAATTTTCAATAGTTGTCCTTTGATATGCACACGCACACAATATGTGAGTATATGTGTGTGTATGAGACCATTTTGCCTGCATCTATATCCGTGCAACATGTTTTCCTGGTGCACCTGGTGTGTGTAGAAGGCTGGAATTCAACCTCAGGTGTCTTTCCTCAGGAGTCATCCACCTTGTTTTTTGCCTGAGTAGGCTAAACTGGTTGGCCAGTGAGAGACCTACCTGTTTCCTGCTCTGCAGCCCGAGACTATAAACATGAGCCACCACCTCTGGCTTTTTAGGTGAGTGTGGGGAATCACACTTAGATCCTCAGTCTTATCCAGTAAGTACTTTATCAACAGAGCCATCTCCCCAGTGCTTCCGTCTCCAGGCCCTGACACAGTAGCCATGACAACGCATTGTCAACCTCCACCACATAGAGGCTTTCATCCTGGACTGCACTGCTCCACTCATAATATCCAGTTAACGCACATTTGGGGATCATCCAACTGCCAGGCACCTCTAGCTTCCTCCTGACACAACAAACAATTTGTATTGAGATGCTTCTTCTTAGAGTGGGATTAATTTCTTCTAGAAGCCTTTGAACTTCCTGAAGACAGGGCTGTATCCATTTCTCTCTGAGTTTTAACTCTTCTTGGCAAAGACACAGCTCTTCAGCACAGGCATACCAACTACTCTGGTCCCTCTGCAATTCTCTCTAGTCCTGGGATAAATAAACAAGAAGTGGAAAGGTCCCAGGGGGTGTCCAGTCAGCCCTTCTAACTACTCAGCTTGAGGAGGGGTAGGGCTTACCCAAACTCATGGCAGCAGGGAGTTAAGAGAGGAGGAACCATGTCTGCCTAACGCCTTCACCCATATACCTTAAGGTCTTACAGAAATTGGGCTTATCTCATTTATCCTAACTACTTATAGGCAAACAATCACAGGGCAGTGAGAAGTACTTTGCAAATTGAGGTCTATTTCAGGTTGAAGTATGCCATGCCCTGAAATTTTTTTTTAATAATCTTTTTCTTTGGTGTGTGCGTGTATATGTGCATGTAAGGATGTGTGTGCGTGTGTGTGTGTGTGTGTGTGTGTGTGTGTGTGTGTCCTGGGGCCCAAAGAGTATCAGGCTTTGTATAATTGCCTTTTCCTGCTGAACAATGTTACCGACTCCCCTCACAATGTATGTGTAAAACCTAACATTTTGTTAGCTAGGAATGTGATCTTATTGGAGACAGGGTCATAACAGAGGCAATCAAGTTAAAATGAGGTTATTGGGGTAGGCTCCAATCTTACCCAGCTACTCTCTCTAAAAAGAGGGAAATTTGAACACAAAGATAATCGGTATATAGAGGGAAGCTGAGGAGACAGGCAACAAGAGAGAAGGCAATTATGAAACAGGAAAAAGGTGTCTGCAAGCCAATGCACGATGAGAACAGCTGCCAATCACCATGGACTAGGAGAAGCAAGCAAACATTCTCTCTAAGAATGGTGAGAGGAGGGAGAGAGAGAGAGAGAGAGAGAGAGAGAGAGAGAGAGAGAGAGAGAAAGAAACAGAGAGAGAAACAGAGAGAGAGAGAAACAGAGAGAGATGGAGAGAGACAGAGAAAAAGAGAGACAGAGAGCCAGGCTTTGACAGCCCTTTGATTTTGGACCTCTCACTTCTGGAATCATGAGATAACAGGTTTCTATAGTTGTAAAGAACCAGACTTTTGATGGTTTATTATGGCAGCTTTAAGAAAGAGAAATGGTGGAGCACATTGTGATGGTGACATGGTAGTGATGGTGACATGGTAGTGATGGTTGTGATGATGGTCGTGGTTGTGGTGATGATGGTGACATCCTAGTGTTTGTTGTTTTTACAAAGGAATTTGCCTAAGGGCAGGCAGTGTATCAGGTCCTTTTGATACAAAAGACTTAAAGTCATCATTAGCAGTCTTTCTTCTCTGGCCTTGCCTTGTGGCACTGCAAGCCTTCCTCCATCTCCCTCCATCCATGCATCGCACCTTCATCAGAAGAGGCCTTTTATTCGGAGGTTTACTTAGAAATGTTAGTGCTACAGTGCGGTTGAAGAGCTCTCTGAATGAGGAGACAGACCAAAGCCTCCTGCTTCGGGCCTGTTTGGGGAGGCTCAAACCCAGCTGGGTGGCACCGATGAAAGGAAGCCAAGGATGGTGAACTGTGACTCCCTTCAGTGTGTAAGTGCTTGTGACGCTGGCATAATGGATGCTGTATAAGAAGTCTGCTGAGTTCTCCTCTCTGGAATCTCCTTACCCTCCGCAGGGTGGAGAGCCAAGGGGCCCCTCTGTGCCTGCATCCCAGCTTTCTACTGCGTCTGGGTCGGGGCTGCCCGGTCTCAATGCAGGATTGTTCTCTTGCAGCCAGTGGCCAGCAGAGCCGCCAACTCCAACACTAAAAACAGCGCTGCTTTTAAAGGAGAGCAGAAAGGCGTGGAGTCAAGGACGAAGTGGTTCCTTCTTAAACACACTGCAGGTCTGTCCTACCTCTCCCTCAGACACGGGGCCGGGCCTGAGGCTTCCAGAAGGCAGACTCTTCCAGCCTCCACCTCCAGACAACAGAAAGTAGGTGTCTCCATGTCCGAGTTCTGGAAGAAACTCTTCATTGGGCAGGCTCAAGGCCCAATCTTTTCTTTTCCAACAACACACCCTGAAAGCTGTATTTGACTCAGTGTCTTCTAAAGGTGTGGTGTGGACATCTGGGATGTGTCGCCCTTGGAGGATTACAGAAGAGATGGCAGGGAACCTTGCATAGGGCACTGAGGAGATGGCTCAGCTTGTTAAGGACACTGGTTGCACAAGCCTGGTGGCTTGATACAATTCCTGGAAGGAGACCACAGACTTCACAAGATGTCCTTTGATCTACACACATACCTTGTAATGGATGTATCTCCCTATTCAATCATGCCTGCCCATAGTATAGCAATAACAATGCTAAACTATGTAGATATTACACACATACATCTTCCTATTAAGATGAAATGTAATTACCTGGTCAAATGCTCACATTTAACTAATTGGAAGAAACTCTTTAAAGAAGCAAGTATTAAAATATTTTCCATATAATGCCAAGTAGGAAAACCCAAAGAATTAATTTGCTACAAATAGCATTTTTTTTCCCTTAATGAAAGTCACTAGAATTATGAAGCTTCTTTAGTGACTGGATCACGATGAATAAAACTCTTGCTCCAAAGCCAAGTTTGTTACTACTGTCTGTGGACTGGTCTTAGAAGTCCCCGGGTGCTTGGATACAGAGAAAATCCAGACTAAAAAAGAAATCACGTTTTCTGCTGGCACGGAAAGAAGGGGAAATGGGGTGGCTTCTGGCTGCTCTTGGTGATTCAGACAAATCGTTTTTATTTGAAAAACAAAACAAAACAAAACAAAGGAAACCATTTCTCTTTCTGTGCCCTCACGAGGTGCTAGGAGGGCCTTCCCACGTGGAGAGCCTGCCTCTTCTGATTACTGTTGGCATGTCTTCCTTGAAACAGCTTCAAACATAGAAATCCCTCTTTTGCCAGCATAAAGGGCAAAGAAACAAATGTAGATTCAATAACTATATGGACTTTCTAGATGGACTCCCATAGGGATTAAAAATAGCATTCCCATGAGCAATCACAGCGTGAATGGGTCTGGAAAGGCAACCTTATAAAACCACAGGTGCACCCTTTTGAAAAGAAGTCCACTGTGCATCCCCTACTGTTCCTGCATTGCCCAGAGCCGGATGCTGGAGAGTAATATTCAGTGTGTCTGCAAAGGAAATGTTGCAAAACTCACCTTATTTGGACGTTAGTTTAAAAGGCCACCTGTCTAATTTACCAAATAAGTATTATTTACCCCATCCCTTTTACAAGATCAAGTCCTGTTGCTCTGGTGAACACATCTGAGACTTGAATTCGCCAGAAAAATAACTAATTGAAGTGATTTGCCTCTTTCTTCCATTATTAAACTAGAAGGGGGCAATGATAGAATTGAACATCCAGTTCTCATTGGCTTACTGATTGTGTTTGAATGCTGTGTGTTCACTAAAGAAACAACGTTATGTTCTCAGAGTCTTAAAATGGGCCGGCCGGATTCCCTAATCAAATCTATAGTAGGAAGTCCAGCGCTGAACAATATGCTGGCTGGTATGTTTGACTGTGCTGTCTCCATGGCAATAAGCATGAACACATTAAGGAAAATATGAACAATTTGTCTTAAGGTTAAGACGTTGTCAAATCTTATTTAGCTTAATTAAATTTTAAATTAATGATAGTTCAACTGATTGAAATGTTTCCCAGAAATTTCTATGCAAAAATCTAATATATTTACTGGTTTTTTTTTTTTTTTTTTTTTTTTTTTTACAAATAAATGCATGAATTGTTAGGATAGACTACCTGTGGAGTGAGAATTATACACTTACCTGAATTACACTGACAAGCGATTTGACAAAGGCTAAGTTGGTAAGAAGTCAGAGCAACTGTAAAGTACTAAAACTTAGATTTTTAAACAAACTGTAAATCACATTTCTTTTTTATGCTTATTTATTTTTATTTTATGCATATGAGTATTTTGTCAGCATGTATATGTGTGTACCATTTGTATGCCTCATGCCTGCAGAGTCAGAAGAGGGTATTGAATCCTCTGGAACTGGTGTTATGGATGATTGTGGGCCGCCATGTAAGTGCTGGGAACCAAACCCAAGTCCTCTGTAAGAGCAACAAGTATATTTAATGGCAGAGCCATTTGTAATATGCACATTATCATGATAAATGCAATTTATATGTAATATATGTGCATTTTTATATATAAATTTTACATTAGTGGAGAAAAAAGATTTGGTAAGAAAGAACTCAACAATTTAAGTGGACTTAAAATCCCTATGGCTATAGAGATCACATTTTTTGTAAAGTATGTGTGTTGCCAGTCAGTAGTGGCACACACCTTTTTATTTCAGCACTCAGGAGGAAGGGACTCTCTGTGAGTTGAAGGCCAACCTGGTCTACAGCATGAGTTCCAGAGAAACCCTAGCTTAAAAAAAGAAAGAAAGAAAAAAGACATGCACAAAAACCCTGTGAACACTTACACTCACTCACACTTTTTAAAACAAGGTCTCTCAGTGCAACAGTTTGACTTCAGACCTGACATTATAGGCAGGTGCCACCATACACAACTTAAGTACATTTTTAAAAAGTGTGTGTGGCCTGGCAGTGGTGGCACACGCCTTTAATCCCAGCACTTGGAGGCAGAGGCAGGCAGATTTCTGAGTTCGAGGCCAGCCTGGCCTACAGAGTGAGTTCCAGGACAGTCAGGGCTATACAGAGAAACCATGCTTCGAAAAACCAAAAAAAAAAAAAAAAAAAAAAGTGTGTGTGTGTGTGTGTGTGTGTGTGTGTGTGTGTGTGTATACCTTAGAGGTCAGAAGAGGGTGTCAAATCCCCTGGAGCTCAAGTTACAGGTGGGTGTGAACTTCCTGATGTGAGTACTGGGATCTGAACTCTAGTCCTCTGCAAGAATGACAAATGCTCTTAACCACTGAATTAAATGTAACTACTAAGTTTAACTAAACAAAGTAGATTAACTATCTCAGCACCATTAAATACATTTTCAATGTAGATTATTTTTAGAGGTGGGGTATATCATCTGCTCTGTTATTGGCTGTCTTATAAATGTTGAAGTTTTTTCTTAACCCAGCTAGCTCAAAAATAATTGAGACTGAACTATTTTATTTAACAGATTTATGGCACAACAACTGAGCAGTAATAATCTATTTTAATCCTCTAAACTAATCTAGCTACCTCCCAGCCAAAATCCTCAAGATATGCATTTTATGGCTTTCTCTGCTCCAGGTCTTTTCTTACGTTGTCTCCTAGACCCTTTCCTCCTGGCTGAATTCCCCTTCCTCCTTCTCCCTCTCCCGCCTCTGGCTAGGAAGAAGTCCAGCCCTATTCTCTACCCTGCTCATTCATTTGGCTGATCAGCTTTTATCGACAAATCAGAGAATAAATGGGAAGGATTGTTTACACAACGTGGAGTCAGGAGAGTCTTAGAATAATTATTACAGTGCCATGTCTGGATTTCAACCTGACATGGGGGCAGAGAAATCAGCATTTGAATAATACAAGGATAATCTTTACACAGTGCAACATCATTATACCTATGCTTTACCTATACTGCTCTAGTCTGCCTGTGTTCTCAGGGTGAACCAAAACACATCAAAGGTGAAGCAGCAGAAGCCTAGTGGGACGTGAAAAGTTACCCCAGAGATACTAAAGTTCAAGGTTCCCAGTTCACATTGAATTCAGAATATTAGAAACCACTGTCTCCTACAGAAGACTGCAGGGACACATGCAATGGTTCTTACTCCTGTGCCTTCAAGAGACTGCAGAATGGATCAAGAAACAACCAGAGGGGCTGGGCTATAGTTTAGCTGGGAGAATACTTGCCTGGCATCCACGAATGCCTCGTTCTATGCTGTACAACCCCAACATGATGGCTTGTTCTTGTAATCACAGCACTTTAGGAGGTGGAGCTGGAGAATCAGGAGCTCAAAATCATCACTGACTCCACAGCTAGCTTGAGCTCTGTGTCCTGTCTTAACAATAGTAGCAATGGTGGCGGCATTGGCCGTGGCGGCAGGAGCATATGTCCTTTGACTTTCTATGGTTAATATCAAGAGCAGCTGCTACAGCTAAGGTTGTATGGTGAAGAGGGAATTCTTTTCCCCCTCCATGGAAAACTTGAGCTTTGAGAACCTGCATACAGAACACAGAAGCTCTCTCAACTATTGGTGTTAAATGACCCAACACAAGGAAGCAATTGTTCTTTCTTCATCCCTCGAGAAGGGGTGACAAGACACCACAAATCCATGAGATAGGACAGGTAAGTGTGTAGGGGAGGAAGAGAGGGAAAGGCTAGAGACCCTACTGAACAAATGTGTATTTTGTAATAATCTTTCTTCCCTCTCTCTTCTTTCTCTCCTGTCCCTCTCTTTCCTTCCATGTCCCATGTGTGTGTGTGTTCCTGTGTGGGTGTGTGTGTCTCCTTATGTGTCTGTGGGGGGAGGGCTTGGGTGGGCGTAGGTATGTATTTGCAAACCACACTCTGGAACTTATTGCACTCTCAGTAAGACTTTATATAAGGTTCTATTTTGGAACACTACTGTTAGGGACATGCAAGTGATTCAGGAGGTCAATCGAAAATTAGTCACTATCCCACACAGAAAACAAACTGAAGCACTTTCTTTTTGTTTTTAATTTTCTGAGGAAGAATCTCACTATGTAGTTCAGACTGGACTGGGGCTTACTGTGTAGACTAGTCTTGAGATCCTTCTGTCTCTGGTCCTTGAGTGTTGGGACTACAGGCCTGTGAGCCACCCAGGATTACAACAATCTCTCGTGACTTGAGTTGAGTCTGAGGACACTGCCTGATGTGCTGACCTTAAACTTGCTGGCCATTCAGAGAAGACTTACAGTTCTGAACTGAAATGGTGTCTATCTGTAGAGGAATGGATGTTCAAATTGTGGTGTATTTATGTACTGGAGAACTATTCAACTATCTAAAGAAAAGAAACGACAAGTCTCTGACACATGCTATGGGTACTTCCCCTACAACCTATTATGGCCCAAATAGCCAGGGACAACAGTCAGTAGCAGACAGAACTGTGAGTCTGCAAATGACGGAAATGGACTGGAAGAGGTATAGAGCTAGTTCTCAGGAGTGGTGGGATACTGACAGCAAGTCTGGAGTGTTGGCATTGTGGGTGTGCATGCTATCAAGATGAGCTCATTGAGCACTCCATTTGTACATTTTTATATGTAAAATTTATATGCATTTTTCGTGTAAGTTTTACCTTAGTGGAGAGAAACAGCTGGAAAAGAAAGAACTCAGTGTTTTAAATGGATGTGTCTTCCTACGTAACTGTAGCTGATAAACTGAGGCAGTAAGGACCCTGATAGGAGGCGGTGAGACAGGCCCGGCCTAGTTAGTAAGTCTATTCCTACCTGTCCTGAGGTAAGAAGACTCTTAGGATTTTACTAGTTAGATGAGAGACAAAATAGCAACAGGTTATCAATTTGTGACATTATTAGATCTCAACCTCAAATTTAATTGTGTAGGATCAAAACTATACTATATGGTTTTTTCCCATTTTAGGACATGCACAGATTAAATTCCAGTAGGGAAAGCTCCTGTCAAGTTGATGATTGAAATAGTTGCCCTTTACACATAGAAGGCTCTCCCAGGCCTTCTCTCAGAGTCTATTTTTCTACACAAGGTGAAGAAGGTGAATTTCCTGCTTTGTTTCTTCGTTCTCAGCAGGTTGGAAGCAGCAAATTAACAACTGGGAGAAGGCAGTGAAAGAGCTGGAGGCTAGTCACTCAGAGGGCAAGTGGCAGATCACAGCAGGCAGAGGGATGAAAGGCAGGAGACTAGGAAAAAGCTAACCTAAACACCCCAGAAGACAGGCTTTTTTGAGATGGGCACTCCCACTGCTCAGTTTATTTGAATAGCTCCTCCATGCATCCAGCATTCCACAGACCAGCCTTTTTCACAACCCCAAAGAACCAGGCATTGCATAGCATCCATTCTGCATTGTCTAAGAGGTCAGAGAAATGTGATGTGTCCCCCAAATTGTACTGCAATAGGATTAGAATAATACTTAAGGATATTTTGATCTGAGAGATAACTTTATTGATATAATTGTTGATATATTGATATAAATATAACAAACAAACAAGCAAGGAAAACACTCAAAGATACAGCTCACTGGGTTAAAGGCATTTGCTGCGAAAGTCAGCAAAGGTGGGTGGAGAGTGCTTTCTTGCAACTGGTCCTCTGAGCTCCACATGTGCACAGAGCATGTGGGCCCCACCCGCACATGAGTGACAGAACAAATAAAGATTCCCTAACAACACTAAATAATAGATTTTCACTTTTAAAGGCTTCCTAGTGAAGATTGACTCATTAAAAACAATAATTAGAGACTAGGGAGATGACTCAGGGTCTGAGTTTGACTTCTAGGATCCAAGAGGAAAAAAAAGCTAGGGGCAGTAGTATGAGCCTGTAATCCTAGCTCGGGGTGGGGGTGGGGGAAGAAAGGTAGTAGGTCCCTGGGACTCCCTGAACAGCCAGCCCAGCAGCCTACGTGGAGAGCTCTAGATAAGGGGCTTCCCTACCCATCCGAGTGTGAGTATGCACGTACACGCTCACGCACACAGATGTCTTTTTTCTTTTTAAGGGAAATAGAATGATAAAACTCACCTATTAATAGAGTCCTTCATTTGTCCTTTCCATTTTTCAGAAGTCTAAGGAATGTCTTCCTTTCTGTACTATGAAGGCTTTTGGCACTAAGAACTGCCATGGAATTCCTTTCTTCTAGATACCTGCCAACCATGTTATCAGACCAGATTATGAATTGATTTTTAGCACTTGTGTGATATTTCACTGAGTGGTGTGACAAAGTCAGTTCATCCAGGCACCAGTACCAGTTGTAGCCTTCCTCCCAATTCCCTGTTCTGTGACTTCCTGCTGTAGAAATGGAAATGCCCCAGTGCTGTAGGCCAGGGCTCTACTCTTTTCAGAAAGACACTGTTCAAATCTCAGCAGCCCGATCCTTGGGATGCATCAAATGCTGTAAAGACAGTGGATGGTCTTAGATTCAGTTACTAATATCTGTGCCTTTTCCTTCAATAAGAAATTTAGACAAAGTGGCAGTTGGGCCATTCTCAGCCTAATCCTGTTTTGTGACTTAGATCTTGTTTGGTTCCAGGTAACCTAGTTTAATTATTAAGTTTATTTAAGTATCAATGACAAATACATGGGAACATGCTGAATAAGAAAGAAAATAAAGACTGAATGATTGGTACTGTCTTAAAATATGACCCTAATAATACTCATGTTAAAATATCACATTAGAAAATTATGTGTGCTGGTGTGCATGGATGTGCACTTGCATGTGTGTGCAGGTGTATGTGCACACATACACATGTGGACGGAGGTCAGAGGTTGGTGTTCAATGTCTCACTCAGTTCTCTCCACCTTACTGATTGACACATGACCTTCATCGACCTTGGAGCAAGGTTGTGTACCCAATTAATCTTCTCAATATGGTCCCGGCATCAGCACTCCTCACTATCTGCCCCAATGCTCCGGGTTCCCGAATGAAAGACATATACATACAGCTTTTATATTTTGATATACTTTAAACAGCTCAATGGTCGAGCCACTTCCTAACCTCCACATGGCGAATCCACCCCCCTTCGATATTCCCGAGCTATTACTTACTAACATCTATATTCCATCTTTGCTGCCCTAGAAACAGTTATGCAGCCTTCTTGAGCTGTGTCTCCTTGGCTCCCACATGGCGGCTATGTTCTCTGTCCCGCACCTCTCCAGAGTGGTATCTTGGTTCTCCTTCTTTCGGCATGGTAGCATGGCAGATTTCTCCTTCTTCCTCCCCTTGATAGGGAATCCTAAAAGTCCCGCCTCTGTCTCCCTGCCCAGCCACTGGCCACCAAATGTGGAGCAGTATTCTCTCAGCATCTTACGGACATGCAGTTTTCTCCTGCAATCTTGGGGAGCCAGATTAACACGGCATTAAGCAGCATTAGACTAAACCCACAACAGGCAAGTGTGCCTAGCCTGACTGGCTAGCGCTCTCCAGGGATCCTTTGGGTCCACCTCTCCGACGCTGGGGTTAAGGTGTTTACCACTGTACCCGTGTATGCTGTTTCTGTGGATTCAGGAGAATGAACTCAGGTTCTCGGCTTATTGTGCCTGCACTGCAAGCACTTCATTGTGCTGCCTCCCAGCCCTGCGGTCAAGTCATCACAGGTCTTAGAAGAGACTGACGGTCACAGAAGTAAACCATTCGCCCACCATAGGCTTCATGGCGATTTAAACAAGAATGTCCCACAGGATCCAATGTGTGAAGGCTTGCTTCCCTGTTGGTGGTGCTGTGTGGGAAGACTTAGGTGGTGTGATATTGGTGGAGGAGGTAAGTCACTGGTAGAACACTGTGAGATTTCAGGTCATCCCTGATTCATTATCTCTGCTCCCTGCTGGTGGTTTAAGATGTGAGCCCTCAGCTTGCTGGGCTACCAACTACGTCTGTTGCCTGCTGCCATGCATGGTCCCCGCTGTGGTGCTGGGAGACTCTTATCTGTCTGGAATCGTTAAGTCCAAAGGTCTTCTGATCATGAAATAGTCTGTCCATATCTTTAGAGTTGAAAACGTTTGAAATGTAGTAATTAATTATAAATGGTAAGTCGCAACCTCCACTGTGCATGAATGTCCTGAAGCTGAGGACTATGGCTTTCATTTTCAGTCACTTTCAGTCAAGCCTTTAGCTTCTGATAGTCATTCATTTATGAATGAGCATTTATGAATTCAAGTTTCTGGGTGAATTATTCAGAAAATCCGGTAAATTAATTGCATAAGGAAATAGAGTTTATTAGAAAACTAGTTCTTTTTAATCTCAAATTCTCTTGCTTTGTGGCATTAAGTATAAGCCTGATTGAAGAGACAACCTACCCTTTTGAAAACACGCATCCATTACTCTGTAGCTTTCTAGAAGAAAGAAATAATAGTTTTTTGAACACTGTATCCTTACAATGAGGGTTCTGGCCTGTAAGGAAGTGATAACACCTCATGAAAACCGTGTAGGTGCCTACAGGCTGGTGCCTGTCAGTGCTGAACCCCAATAGGCTGTTATGTATTATGGGTTTAGATTTACATAGGCAATGAAGCTCCCCCAAATCACAAATATTTCCCACTAGTTGTGGTGTACACCTTTAATCCCAGCACAGGGGCTGGACATGGCATGGATCTGTTTAGATGTGGGCAGGAAAAGGGAATTCTGAATTTCATATAGGTGCTTTAACCATTTGCCAAATTTTGTTTAATTGGAATATTTTCTGAAAATATTAGAGCAAGCGGGGAAAGGAATTAAAGCCAGGATGAAAAGCAAAACTTGTTAAACCAAGAAAACCACTGGGTACATCCCCCCAAACTCAGCTTGCAAGTTTGTCAGACCATTTTGAAAATAACCATGTGAGTCCTAATCTCCACGTGACTCCCTTAACTCCAGCTCAACAGCTGTCACCAAGAACAAAAGCACAAAGTCCTGAACCACAGCTGGCCAGAAGACGCATATTACACTCTCAGGGGTTTCCCCAACACCAGCCTCCTCTCTCCCTCTCCACTTTCCACATCTCCTACCCTTGTCAAAACAAAACAAAACAAAACAAAACAAAACAGTACATATTGGGCAGGCCCTTTGGGACAAACTGATTGGTTTTTTTATTTGTTTGACAATGTATAAATTGGATGTTACTTCACTCCCTTTGGACCTCACTTAGCATCTGACTTGCCTGTCATAGTGTTCGGAGCCTCAGATAACTTGATGTATGAGAACAACGAAGTGATAAGCTCTGAGCAAATATAGCTACGTGTTTACTTCACATGCTATATTCCCAAGCATCTTAAAAAGAGCTTGGACTGGCTGGAGAACCAGTGGGCAAAAAGGGCTTGCTGCACAGGCATGAGGACCCGAGTTCAAGTCCCAGCACTTACTTGAAAATCCTGGCATGATCAGATGTACCTGTAGCCCAGCACTAGCTAGAAGGACGAAGAGCTAGGAGGATCACTGGGGCTTGTGAGTCTCCAGCCTAGCTCCAGGTGCAGTGAGAGATCCTCTCAAGGAAGTATACATGTATACTATATACACTGTAAAGTATATAGTGGTGAAGCAGACACCAGATATCCTTCTGTGGCATCCACAGGCACAGAGACACATGAATTCCTGCACACATGCATACCCCGCCCCCACCCCAACACACACACAAAGAAAAATAAAGCTTAGGTTTGTGAACCTACAGAGTTGCAGGCTCCTTTCCCATGGCTATGTTGGGAAGTTCCAAAATTGCCCAGGCAACTCTGAGCCACCAATGACATTACTTCATTAAGGAAAAGGTTGAGTGGATTAGTGGTTTGTATGGCAAAATACTTCCTGTGTTCTTATCTGACTTGGCCATTGTGTGGTTATTGCCCCAGGGAGAAGCGTAATGCTTTAATTTGTTGCAAAAACAAATACATATTGGGGATTTTTTCTTGGAAACGAGTCACAGGGCTCAGTGGATTTAGACAAGCTTTCTGAGTGAATTTTGTCCTGAGGAGCCAACTTTATTTTCAAAACTAATTATATATTGTGTATTCAAAATTGAGAAGAAAGAAACTAATTTGGATCAAACTTTTCCTTCCTCTGGAACATGTGCACGCCTTCTCATTCAGCCTTTGGAAGCTGTAAGATATTTTACGTGAGGCCAGTTTGAGATCACCGGCTGTAGGAACCGGGACTTTCTTCTCTCTGGTGGGAAGCTTTTGCTCCATGCACTAGACCAGTGTTCCTCAGTACGGTCCATGGATACACAGCATGTGTGCCATGTGGGATCTAGTTAGAAACACAGAAGTTCTGAGTCTATCTTTCTGCTCACTGGCTCATAAACTGCATTTTAATAAGATATACACATTTCAACTTTGCAAATCTTGCATCAGACCACATGGCTTCTTGGATTGCTGATATAATGCTGAATTTACAGCTGACTCTACTCTTGAATTAGCCCCTAACAGCCACACGTATCAATTACCCAGGTGAAGGAGTACTTTTCTTCAATTGGTTTATTCTAACACTGTCACTTCTTAGTACTGTGACATCATTTATTTTAAGGGATGTGTGTGTGTGTATGTGTGTGTGTGTGTGTGTGTGTGTGTGTGTGCTGATATATCCTCTACCTTATGAGCCAGGAACCAGTCATCTTCATCTATAAATTCTTTGTGACTATAACTGAGATAATATATAAGCAAGTGAATAAATTAAATGCTTCTGCATCACAGAGAATGGAAAGAGCTACATAAAGATTAACATATAAAAAAAGCTAGTTGGCAGACTGGACCAGAATCCCATCCCCTCCTGGGCTTCATTGAAGAAACAGAGCATGCTCAAGAAAAGCCTTTGAGGCTGCTGGGAAGAAAACAGCTGTCTGATTGGACTTATGGTCTGCTCAGTAGAAGGGGATTCATGTAAACATAGCTAACTCCCATAGTTAGAGAGGTCATAGATCCTACAGAAGAACCTGCTATTACCTTTCTGCTAAATGGATGTGGTCCAATGGTCCTTTATCCAAACTTTTATTTTAAAGAGGAAAACAGACTAACTAAAGAACCACAGACAAAAGAAACCAAATGTAATGGTGAATCCTCATTATCAACTTGATTGGATTTAGAATCACTGAAGCACACATCTCTAGATATGTCTACAAAGGTATTTCTTAGAACCCCTAACTGAAAAACAGAAACCCTACCCCAACTGTGGGTGACACCATTCGGTGGGATGGAGTTCCAGAATGAATAAAATGGAAGAATTTGAATGGTAGTCTTTGTGTCAGTTTCTGACTTCAGATACAATGTGACCAGCTGCTTCAGGCTCTAGCCGCCATAACTTCCCTGACCTAATGGACTGTATGCCTTAGAACCATTAAGCCAAAATAAATCCTCTCCTTAAGGTGCTTCTTGACATGTATTTTGCCACATCACTGAGAAAAGTAACTAATTTAACAAACGAAATGAGGAAAGAATATGTTTTATAACTGATCTTAACACTCCACTCCCAAACAAGAGACTTGAGAGAAAGAAGAATGCGTTAGCAGGTTTTTAAAATCATGATCATCTTTTAATCTGGTAACTCTGGTGTGCTGTTTTATGGGTTGGGTACCTTGGTTTGGTACCTGGAATATCCTCTGTAAAAGACTCTGGTTTAGACAATCGTATGCAAGACCGTATTCAGTCCTGGAAGTGTGGGAGAAGATCTAAGTATGTGGACCCCTCTGAGATCCCAGTCCCATTGTCTAAAGGCACCGCTGTGAAGTGGGTCTCAAATCTTGTAAAGGTTTTAGTGGAAATCTGGGTTTATCCTGACTGGTAAGTAGTGGTTACCTTTGATGACCACCTTGATTAGAATGGGAATCACCTAAAACATTAGTGAACCACCCCTCTGGGTATGTCTGTTAGAGTGTTCACAGAGTGATAAAACTGCCGTAGGAGTAGTAGCCCTGAGGGTGTGTTGTGCCATGCCCAAGGCTGGAGGCTGGAATGGAATTAGAGGGGATAGAAGCCAACTCAGCACAAGAAGCTTGCTTCTTCCTGTCGGCCATGAAGAGAGCTTCCCTGATACATAATCCTACTGCTGTGGTGCTCTGCCCATAGTCAGAAAGAAAAAAGAAAAGAAAAACAATATATAGGCTGAAGCTGTTGAACCCTGAGCCACATACTCTTCCTCTCTTAAGTCCTTTGTCAGATGTTTTCCAAAGTGCAATGAGTCTATGCTGTTACTCCCTTCTTTCAGTCCCTGCATCCCTGAATGGATGAAAGAGGTGAAGTCAGAGACAATTCTCAGGAAATCTCTTACAACCAAGAGTTTAACTGTGTCTGGCTTACTTTTGAAGTCTGGGTGCGGTCAAAGCATCGTATAGTGAACACCCTTTCTATGTGTGTTCTATAGTTAATAGGATCGATTTGGGGTGTCAAGTTTCCTTATGTGGTTTTCATGGTTTGTTGAAGATAAAAATAGTTTTGTAAGGCAATCCAAGACTGAAGATGGGGAACATTTTCCATTGGTATCTGAGGATTTGGTGGCTGTGGTTTTCTCCACTACTATTAAAGAGGTAGCTTTTAAATTCTTTTGACTGAATTGCAGAGAGAAATACATCATTATAAGTATTCATGAGACTGAGACTGAGAACACTGCTTACTTGGTAGAATGCTTGCCATACATGCATGAGCTCCAACATCCCAACATAGAGGGAGGAGAGAAGAGAGAGAGAGAGAGAGAGAGAGAAGAGAGAGAGAGAGAGGGAAAGAGAGAGGAAGAGAGAGAGGAATCATGATATGTAGATGTGTATATGTAGATAAGCACATACATATTTATTATGTGTGTGTATAATAGCTTACATATAACAGTCATTATAATTATAATGAGTTAGCTTTATATAATACTATAGATTAAATTTAGAGTTTCACAAAACTATAATAATTCTAACTGTTTGTAACTCACTAAAAAGCTCTATTTTATATTTTTAAAGCACTGTGTATAATATACTAAATAGATTTCCCGTTCATTGATAGCTTGCAAGCCAGAAGCCATTGCTTCAGAGTATCCATCTTTCAGGCTTCGGCAGTTTCCTGTCCAGTAATGGGAAGAGACCGCTTTAGTGTTGTTTCATAGATAGGCCAAGGGTTCTGGCCTGTAGAACAAGGTGGCTGCCTTGAAAGCATTAACAAACAAACCACTGTCTTCCACTTGGTAGAACTCCTATGGAGTTTATAAAGCAAATAACTAAGCAACTGATCTGTAACTATTCACAAACACATCGTCCTATTTTTCACATTAGAACCACTTTGCTACTGTGTTGACGGGCTCAGAGAAAAAGAAGCACTAAGCTATCATTATATTATCTCAGTTCTCTATAGTATTAGCAAGCCCTTGGCGGTGACTTTATCATTGTTGTCCTCCAACGTCTGAGAAGCTCAGGGTGAGAGCCTGTGAGCTCTTCAAACTTCCCTCATCTCCTTTTGCATTGAAGAAATTCCAAATTGTAGGCTAAAAGCTTTGTTTTCAAGTTTTAAAAATTTGTACATCCACAAGCCAGGTTTTTTATTTTCAGTGGTGTTAACTCTTCTGATTACAATTTTCTTAAAGAAAAAGCAAAGAGAGCCATTTTTTGCTGGTAGTTCTTTTAAAATTCTGTTCTGAGATGAGACTCTGACACTCACTCAGCAGGCATGAGAGAAGAAGCAAGCATGGCCAGACATCAGAAGAGGCTAAATCCCCTTTTATAAATGTAACGATGAGTTTAAGGGGGACAAAACACCTAAGGTGTTAGAGTGGGGCACAGGTCACAGTTCCGTGTTTTCCTAAATGGCTCTTCATCTTAATTTTGAGAGAGAGTTTGAGTCAAGGGTCTGGCTGGACCCACAGCTTGTTGATTGCTAGACTGGCCAGCCAGCAAGCTCCGGGTATCCTGTTTCAGGATTACAGGCTTGCGTCAGCACACCTGGCTTTTTACATGGGTACTGTCTTAGGGTTACTATTGCTATGATGAAGCACCATGAGCAAATCAGTTTGGGGAGGAAAGGGTTTACTTGACTATACTTCCACATTGTCGTTTATTGTTGAAGGAAGCCAGGACAGAAACTCAAACAGGGCAGGAGCCTGGAGGCAGGAACTGATGCAGAGGCCATGGAGGAATGCTGCTCACGGACTTGCTCCGCATGCCTTGCTCACTCTGCTTTCTTAAAGAACCCAGGACCACCAGCTCAGGGATGGCACCAGCCCACAATGGGCTGGGGCCTCTGCCATTGATGACTAAGTAAGAAAGTGCCTTCAAGTCAGATCTTATGGAAGCATTTTCTCAGTTGAGGCTCACTTTTCTCTTACTTGTGTCAAGTTGACATAAAACTAGCCATTATAGGTATTGAAGATCTGAACTCATGTCTTCAAGACGACGTGCCAACTATTTTACAAACAGAGTCATCTCTCTAGCCCCAAACCTTGAGATTTTGAAGTACCTGTGTTGCAGATAGGGAGGTAGGCCATATGCTTCTATGGTTATAGGGCAGAAACCTGATTTGGGGTTTCTGAATTTTCTTCTTGGGTAGAGATGACTACAGGGAAGTAGCCATAGCAGGTGCTTGAAGAGTTCAGTGTTTTATTTAGAAACATAAGCTGGATGTATTAGTAAGTTCTAGTGTATATAATTTGAAACACATTTAAAAAGGATTTATTTAAAATTGGAGCATGTGTGTGTGTGTGTGTGTGTCTGTGTGTGTGTGGTGTGTGTCTGTGTGCTCTGTGTGTGTGGTAGGTGCCCACAGAGGCCAGAAGAGGGTGCCAAATCCTGGAACTGGAGTTTTGGGCAGTTGTGAGCCCTTAGGATGGGTTTCTGGGATCCAAACTCTGGTCCTCTATAAGAGCAGCAAGCTCCCTCACCTGCTGAGTCATCTCTCTGTCTTGAAGTACTCTTTTAAGCTAATATCTGAGCATAGAATTATCTCAGTGTATGAAAAGTAAATCATTATCCACATCTGATTACTTTCTCACTTCTTCATTGACTATAGAGATGAAACCAAGGTTTGACTTTATCTAAAGACTAAATCAATCTTGTCTCATGCTGAACAAAACAGGAACAAAAATCTTAGCAGTAGTTAAAACAAGCATAATTCAGACTTTGCAAATTATCACAGTGTGGTTGAATTCCCC